>JAWQFJ010007698.1:82500-84776 GCA_034096865.1 Theodoxus fluviatilis
GAGCGTGGACAGATACAACAACATCAAAATACTATTACCGGATTAGTTCTGCAGATGGCGATCTGGTGAAGATCTGGATGAACAAAGGCCAATACTGCAAAGAAACGAAAACGGGGGTAGTCAAACGAGTTAGACAGTACACACCATTAGAACCACAACAGCGTGAAGATGAGATTGTAGTCATTGCAAGGTATTATGCACGATTGAAAGCAGATTCTGGATACAAACGAAGAATAACCTGGGTGGAGGCTGCGCCATCAACGTTCATCAATCCAGCGTGACTGAAGCTGGCGATGGCGGAGTACTGTGGACACTTCCCGGGGATCACCCCATTGCACGGAAACTGCAAGACCGGTGAAGGGGCGGGATACATCAGGACATCTCAGCAAACCATGGACAGAATTTCGGAAATGCGGCATCTGAAGCCAACTGTTGTATACAACAAACTGATAACGGAGTCTGAGCCACGAGATGTCACTGATCAGCCCAGAGACAAGATGCAATTGCGGAGGAAACAGGCACGAGAGCGGCGAAAAGATGACCCTTTTGATTCCAGAGAAAAAAGACAAAATCTGGCAGACCAACTTTTGGAACTGTCTTCACAGGTTGAAAGATACAAAGGCTTCATACAGAACCTTAACTTCCGAGTTAGTGGGACATCATTGTCTCCGTCAGTCATTCTATTCACAGAAGACCAAATCAACAACATCAAAGCATTTTGTGCAAGCGGACGGGCAGTGTTGGGGGTTGACAAGACTTTCAATCTTGAGGAAGTACATGTGACTGTGATGGTATACAAACATCTGGCTCCTTTCCGTCGATCCAAGGACAGTCATCCCATTTTCATGGGTCCGGTTTTCCTGCATGGGAGTTCGACATACCAGTCCTTTCACCATTTCTTCTCCGTGGTCGCCGCAGCTCTGCCTGGAACAAACTTCTCAAACTTAGTGGTTGGGAGCAACGATGAGAAAGCAATGACGAATGCCGTGCATGCCGTGTTCCATGATTGTCACCAAGCCTTGTGCACAAAGCATTTGAAGGACAACACTGTGCGCCACCTCCGTGACGAAGTCGGCATGGGCACGCAAAGGCGCAATACCCTTGTAGAAGCCATCTTTGGAAGACATGGACTTGCAGCTGCGGAGGACATCATCGCCTTTGACGTGAAGAAAGATGAACTTATGCTGCAGTGGCCACCAGATGACAAACAGTACCTGGAGAGAGTCAGTCAAAAACTCCTTGACAAGTTCATCAAGCTGCGCTGGGACAAACGTCTTTCCGAGGACAGTGTCCCGTGGACGAACAACAATGCCGAGAGTATGAATCACGTCTTGAAGCAGTTAGTGGATTGGAAGCCACAATTACTCCCAAGTCTGGTGGGAAAGCTGAGAGACTTTGCGTTGGCTCAATACGCAGACGTATCGCGGGCTGTGATGGGCACGGGTGAATACCGCTTGGCGCCACCATACCGACATCTGCAGATGACATCACAGAAATGGATTGGCCTTGACACTGTGGGGAGGACGACCGTCGTCAGGAAACTCCTCAAACCAGTCCCAGTCACAGGAACTGTGACGTCCGAATGTGGGCATGCGAGTCTCACCGTCAACGCCACACCCGCGCGAGGCAAGAAACCCGGAGGAAAAGAAAATGCAGTGAAAGGACGAAGAGCAGCAAGGTGCCAAGAATCCTGTAAAAGTCCCCGTCGCATTGATAGTGTGATCTCTGACAATGGCAGTTTTCCAGAAAAGAGATGGCAATGTACAACTAATTTATCTCCCGTCATAACACACACATGCACTCTCCCTCTCTCCTAAGTGCGAATGTGAATGACGGACGCTGCTATGCAATGGATTAGGAAAGAAAATGGGCTAAATGAACTAAATAAATGCAAACGTGTTGATCTGTGACAAAGATTTTAAAAATATATTTTCATAGTTTGTTTTTTCAGGTACAATAATTAATGTAAACAGGAAAATGGAATTAATAAATTTATCTCTCCCTATTCCCTTTATAGTAGCTTACTACTGTGTGTGTTTGTGTGTTTGTGTGTTTTTGGACAATATTTTTGAGGATCAGGAACTAAATAAACGCAAACGTGTTGATCTGTGACAAAGATTTTAAAAATATATTTTCATAGTTTGTTTTTTCAGGTACAATAATTAATGTAAACAGGAAAATGGAATTAATAAATTTATCTCTCCCTATTCCCTTTATAGTAGCTTACTACTGTGTGTGTTTGTGTGTTTTTGGACAATATTTTTGAGGATCAGCCT
>JAWQFJ010007699.1:2500-10000 GCA_034096865.1 Theodoxus fluviatilis
CACACTGTACCGCTTAGTGATAAATTCTAATAAATGTCGTTACTTGTCAATCAATGACTTTGTTTTTCATGTAAGGTTATTTACACTTAGTAAGATATTTCTGGAATCTAAATTCAATCTGTACAATTTTTGCCTTCTCTCATTGTGTTTGTGTGTGCTGTGCGCGCTCGGTGTGCATGTGTGTGTGTTTATGTGGATGTGTTTTTGTGTGTTTGTGTCTTTCTCTCTCTCTCTCTCTCTCTCTCTCTCTCTCTCTCTCTCTCTCTCTCTCGCTCTCTCTCTCTCTCTCTCTCTCTCTCTCTCTCTCTCTCTCTCTCTCTCTCTCTCTCTCTCTCTCTCTCTCTCTCTCTCTCTCTCTCTCTGTATCTGGCCGGGTATGGCTGCTGGAGAATTCTTCTCCTTTTCAAGAAAATGCTACAGTTATTCAAGTGAAGGATGCAAGACAGTTTATCGGGCTTGGACAAGACCACCCCTGGAACCCATGCATGCAGGTCCTAAGGCAGTAATTTCAGGCCTGGAATAGGCAAGGCCTGGATACCAGGGCTGTTCCAGGGCTGGCCCAATGACCATTTCTAGGCTGGGCCAGGGCTGGATGCCAGGGCTGGTCCAGGGCTGGATGCCAGGGCTGGTCCAGGGCTGGATGCCAGGGCTGGTCCAGGGCTGGATGCCAGGGCTCGCCAGGGCTGGATGCCAGGGCTGGTCCAGGGCTGGCCCAATGACCATTTCTAGGCTGGGCCAGGGCTGGATGCCAGGGCTGGCCAGGGCTGGATGCCAGGGCTGGTCCAGGGCTGGTCCAGCCCTGGTGTGCTGTCTGGGACACACGCACACACCAAAGCATGAACGCACGCAGGCACACAAAACGCGTGCGCACACAAACACACAGGCTCAAACACTCATATTTATCAACATGATGGTCTGAGCAATATTTAAAATGGGTGACAGAAAGAAAGAAAAAAAGTTGTCAGAAGTGGGATTTGAACCCACGCCCACATACGTGGACCAGAACGCTCAACCCACTGGTTTCAGTGGAAGGCTGCAGCCTTGAGTCTGGCGCCTTAGACCACTCGGCCATCCTGACATCTGACTAATTTGCACTAGATTGTCATGACAACATGAAATTACAATGAAAAGACCGACACGATTTTACAGGTGATCCAGTGGTTGTGTGTACACGTTTCAAATGAAACACGAGCTTATCTACACTTACGAAAGCTTACGCGCATAGGCCTATCAGTGTCTCCAAATTTATATTTGTATCAACGAAGATCACGTGCACAAATTCTACTCTTGACTGTCTAATGCAGGCAGGCAGGCTGGAGCACAGAGTGGCGTGCATATATATGCATACTCACTCATACATATACACGCGCACGCACACACAAACAAGTGCTCACGCGTCAGAGAGAGAGAGACAGACAGACAGACAGACAGACAGACAGACAGACAGACAGACAGACAGACAGACAGACAGACAGACAGACAGACAGACAGACAGACAGACAGACAGACAGACAGACAGACAGACAGACAGACAGACAGACAGACAGATTGATTGATTCTTTATTTATCAAGGATGTAATTTTAGGCATTTCTGCCTATCTTACAAATTATCCTTGCTCATAAAGAAATGAAAACATGGATATACAGTAACTAATCTATGTACAACAATTGGTAAAGTATATGAAGAATATGATCAACAATGACAAAGATTTTAGTAGATGCCTTTGACAACTGTCAGCTCAGTGAGTCTTCAAGTTCAAGCAAATACGTGTCATATGTACAGGCGACAGCAGTGAGATCATCTGAATAGATAATCACGTATGGATGCTTTAAAAGACTTCATGGAAGTATTGTTCCTTAGGTGCAATGGGAGTGTATTCCATATCATAACACCTGAATATGTAATACTGCCTTTGAAAATGTCTACTCTAGGTTGTGGTAGAATGAAAGTGTTGCGAGATAGTGAATGGCTTGTTTGGGGACGAATGAAGAGATCAGTAAGATACTTCGGTGCTCGTGAATGAGCAATTTTGTGCATAAGGATGCATTTATTGAGGACGAGGTGTTTTTGGAAGGGTAGTAAGCCAATATTTTTTATCTTTTCATCCGTAGACAATGTTGAGTCGGAAATAATAAGCTTGGCAGCTCGTCTGTACAGTGATTTAATCTTGTTCAAGTGCACTGCCATAGAGCCATCCCATACAACAGATGCAAAATTAATATGGGAATTTATGTGTGCGTGAAAAAACATTACGCATGCATCAGTGGTGACAAAATACCTCAGTTTAGAGAGCAGGAAAATGTTCTTAGCAATAGTTTTGAATAAGGAATTAACATGTTGTTCCCAAGTTAGTTGTTCATCAACAATTATGCCTAGCACTCTGTGTTCAGAGACTTGCTCAATGATTTCATTTTCTAGCATAAGGTTGATGGTTAAGTGTTGTCTTTGACGTTTTTGTCTTGTAGTTATGATCATGCACTTGGTTTTTGAGGGGTTTTTGACCATTCTATTTGATGAACACCATTTTTGTAAATCATCAAGGGTAACGTTCAGGGTGCATTGGATGGAATGTATGCTTCTGTCGCTTACGCTGATAATGGTGTCATCTGCAAACATAGTGCATTTGATAGGCCTACTTTCATTTGATGTACTCAATGGTAGATCAATGATATACAAGCAAAGATTATAGGTTACACAAAGATAGCTCATGCGGAGCTTTTGCTATATAAAGTTACAAGACGCTCGGAAACGCAGCGCACCAAGCGGCAAGAACTATTGGGAAGTAATCACACCGCTTAGAGACATGTAAAACTGCTTGTTTGTCGACGCGTTTCTGATGCGTTCCGATCATGTTTGTGAATACATTTACGGTGTAATGTGTAATAAAATGATTTGCTGCAATAATGGGGATGTTTTGGCTTTATTTTTTGTAGCAGGCGTTGTGAAATCGAAATATTTGGTTCATCAAAATGGATGCTTCTGGGCATGTGCGTGAGCCTATAGTCCGTTTAAACGCTGCTCTGTCAGTGCAGACGCTACTGACTTCGCACGCCGGGGGAGTTATGCCAAAGATCCTGCCGCGTTAAAGCATGCAAAAATATTAATTAGATTAAAAACTAATCGAAAATAGTCATATTAGACTGTTTTAAGGTATACTTTCTGCACAAAACCCACAGAAGATAAGAAAACAAACCTCACCGTATGTACCTAGGTGGCTAGCAGACGAACGCAATCGAATCGAGCAATGTTTAAACGGACTATAGGCTCACGCACATACGCAGAACCATCCATTTCGATGAACCAAATATTTCGATTTCACAACGCCTGCTACAAAAAAACAAGCCAAAATACACCCATTATTGCAGCAAATCATTTTATTACACATTACACCGTAAATGTATTCACAAACATGATCGGAACGCATCAGAAACGCGTCGACAAACAAGCAGTTTTACATGTCTCTAAGCGGTGTGATTACTTCCCCATAGTTCTTGCCGCTTGGGGCGCAACGTGTCTCGATCCTCACAACAATGAGCTAATGAACTATCTTTGTGTAACCTATAATCTTTGATACAAGTTGAAGAGCAATGGACCTAAAATTGAGCCTTGTGGAACCCCTGACTTTACGAATCGTCTCGAGGAATACGACCCGTTGACATAGACATAGACACAGACAGACAGACAGACAGACGGACGGACGGACGGACGGACACGGAGACAAAGCCAGAGAGTCAAACACATACACACTCACACACACACACACACACATGCGCGCGCGCGCGCACGCACGCACGCGCAGACAAATACAGAGAGAGAGAGAGAGACAGACAGACAGACAGACAGACAGACAGACAGACAGACAGACAGACAGACAGACAGACAGACAGACGACGGACGGACGGACGGACGGACCGGCGGGCGGGCGGACGGACGGACGGACGGATGGATAGACAGACAGGAAACGAATGAATGGTTTATTGTTAGGCCACCGGCCCTTCAAAACAACATCAAAATAGCAAATGCCACAGCTATACTTGTATAGGTTTCCTCAGTCTCTGCAGTGATGACTGCCTCCTCGATCTCTCCTCTAAATGTATAGTATAAATACATTGCAACGGACCTGATCACATTCGTATCTTGTGCCGTCAACAGATTTTAATATCTGCCACTGAGATGCTCTGGAGTTCCATGTATTTATTTCTTTAATCTTCATAAGCTAAACATTCAATGAGAAAATGCTTTTCACATTCCTGTTTCATATGTTGGACACACACACACAGAGAGAGAGAGAGAGAGAGAGAGAGAGAGAGAGAGAGAGAGAGAGAGAGAGAGAGAGAGAGAGAGAGGCAGACAGACTGGCAGGCAGGCTGGCAGGCAGGCAGGCAGGCAGACAGACAGACAGACAGACAAGCGGGCAGGCAGGCAGGCAAGCAGGCAGGCAGGCAGGCAGGCAGGCAGACAGACAGACAGACAGACAGACAGACAAGCGGGCAGGCAGGCAGGCAAGCAGGCAGGCAGGCAGGCAGGCAGGCAGGCAGTCACAGAGACAGAGAGACAAAGAGTTGTGTTGAGTCACGGACAGACAGTGATGGAAGATAGAAAAGAACGCAAAGGAGTAGAAAGGAGAAAGGGAAGACGAAACAGTACATGTAATTACTGCTGGAGACAAAATCGGGAGCACACTGGGTATGGCTGGAAACTGGAATGTGTTGGCAAGTGCGGAGAAAACTGCTCGCGTTCATTCATTTCCAAAACGGTGGCTAGAACTGAATGATACCAAAAAAAAACTGCTGCTGGAAGTTTGCAACACAATCATATCCAACGTCCAATAGATTGCAGTAAAACGTACCTCAACAAAGTTCAGCTTCTGATCGCATATCCATATCGGTGAAAATGTCGTCACGTAAAAGCGAGAACAGATATTAAAAGTAACATAACGAATAAAAACTTTGTTAAATTCCATTGAAAAGTCTTATTTAGATTCGATAAATATAGCAAATACTTACAGTGTGGAGGATAAAAGTGATTTTCCTGCGAGAACTATCACTGCAATATCCAGTGCTTGTACGCAAACTCTCTGGGACGGGGCAGGCCAGCCAGCAAAACGGAAACGTTCCAGCCAGCCACACGCCTTGGGCCGTTGAGTGATTCATTGTTCCGCCACAAATCGCACAGGATTGATGTACGCTCGTCGCTTCTCATGCAGACTCAGGAAGAAATATTTATGATGAAATAGCTCTTCGGTCTGGGTTCTACTTAGAGTGATGGCGAGTGGAGGGGGGATTATCTATGGATATCTATGTACTTAACTTTGTAAGTGGGTGAATGGTTGTTCGGTTGTATGGAGAGTCAGTACGTATTTCCACGTGTTGACATGTTGTTTGAATGGCTTGGTGAGTGGGAGAATAGGTTCATTGGTTCGTTGATAGGCTGTTAGGTTGTGAGATTACTTTGTTGGTCGGTAATTCGGCGGAGTGGTTGGTTGGTTTGGTTTGAGTTGGGATGGGTTGGGTTGGCTTGAGTTGGGACGGGTTGGGTTGGGGTTGGGTTGGGGTTTGGGTTGGGATTGGGTTGGGTTGGGGTTGGGGTTTGGTTAGTTGGTTGTTTGATTGGTTGGTTGGTTGGTGGGTTGGTGGGTTGGTGGATGGCTGAGTGGCTGACTGGCTGGCTGGTTGGTTTGTTGGTCACCTGCTGACTCGGTTGGTTCAACTAATAGTTTGCTGTTATGTAGATTGGTAACGTTTGCTGATGGCATTTGATACTTGGGTCATTGGGTTGGTTGACTGATTTAGTACGTGGGTTTTTTTCCGGGCTAGCAGAGTGGCTGGCTTACTGATTGACTGGCTGATTAATTGGCTGGTCAGTCGGTAGAAAGGCAGTCGTTCTGTCTGCCTGTGAGTTGTCCTTTGGGATCTTCGTTCGGAGACGTCTGCACACATACTTGGGATCTAAAACGCTCTACTTGGTAAAGAAGCAATCGTATCGACTGTGCTGTCTCAGCCAGTCAGGATTCTGTCGGTTCGATTACATATCCCGTGCTCCGTTTCCAGCGACCTGGAAGGACAGATAAAAGGCCGAGCAAACCTCGATCAATGTAAAACACAACACACCACAGCTCGCACGTTGGAAGGCAGACGAACTTTGTGGACAGGGCTGCAGAGGGGGAAGTGCAGCCAGAGGAGGACTTCAGCACTTCACAGCCACAGTTCTCGGAAGTCTCTTCCCTCCGTTCCTGCATTAGGAACTTCCGTCTATGGGCGCGTTTGTTAGGCGTAGAATCTCGAGGGCTAGGCGTTGCCTACGTTTCTCGCTCATTAGCCGTAGGTGCGTCACGCTCGCCCTCGACTAGCCATCGAGGCGAGCCACTTGCCTAACAAACGCGCCCAATGACTCTGGACAGGCTGAGCGACAAGGGAGAAAACTAGGACCACTAGGAAAGACTAGCAGATGCTCTTAAGGATCGGGACCATCCTGGCATGCGTGGCCCCCCCAAAAAGACATTAAAATGTACATATTTCTGTCAACAGGCGATGGAGGCATACTTTATTAAGGACCTCAGTAATTCAGTGGTCAGAGCACGCAGAAGATCGCTGGTATACCTCGATTGAAGTCTTTGCCTGAAGTTCAAAACTTTTTGTCTGCTGGTGTTTGGCTCAGTATTACGGGACCTTTACCCAGAAATACGGCTTTCCAATGATTTCAGCAATTTACATGAATAGTTCCTGGCTGTGTGTTTCCACATGAAAGAACCTCAAACCATTCCTTCAAAGCCATACCAAATTTGGATAGGCAATCTTGTTTTTGAATCCTTGTAGGAAAACAGTTCTAGTGAGAGAGAGAGAGAGAGAGAGAGAGAGAGAGAGAGAGAGAGAGAGAGAGAGAGAGAGAGAGACAGAGAGAGAGAGAGAGAGAGAAATCATACACAAACCTGTTCCACAAACAATGCTCCATTCATTAAATAACGACACACAAAAGAGAATGAAAACAAAAAAGCATTGACTCTTTCCACTGAGCTACTTTATTGTGGTACAACAGAGACGGGCACTCAACATGCCTTTGTGAATACACATTAGCAGCATTTGTGGTAGAGGACCTTTCTGTCAGTCCTGCCCAGCACATCCATCAATATCCAATCCACTTGACGATTGAAGAAATCACCTGACAAGCTCATAAGAAAACACAAGTTTCAAAGGTGATTTGCTACAGTGGCAGATAGGAAAATCATTAATTGACTTTGATCATTTCCAGCTCACACAAACTTAGTCCAAAATGATTTTTTTTAATGAGCAATTACAGGGAAAATAACTTTTTAAAATTCAAATACATTCTCTCAAAGAGCAAAAATCACATTCATGCCATCAATTCTAAATGTATTCGAGATTTTATGTTACTGAAGTTTTTCAAAATCTATTACCATGATTCAGAAAGTCATGGGCTCAACTTCTTTGTGCACTGAAATCAACACATATGTCCCCTCAATGTGTTCCTGCAATGTGTTT
>JAWQFJ010007699.1:15000-22500 GCA_034096865.1 Theodoxus fluviatilis
TCATCATCCTCCTCCTCAATCAACATCATCATCCTCCTCAATCAACATCATCACCATCATCCTCATCAATCAACATTCAACATCATCCTCATCATTCTCAATCAACATCATCATCATCATCATCATCATCATCATCAATCAACATCATCATCCTCATCAATCAACATCATCATCCTCATCAATCAACATCATCATCATCATCACAGGCAGGAGGCAGTCCCTAGGGACGGTGGGGTCAGCAGGAGAGTGCTGGCCCTGGGTACATTGATGCAGAGGACAGGCTGTTGCCCACCAAACAAGTCCCCCTCCTCACCTTCAGCAGGGTCCGAGGGAATGGCAGAACTAGTATGTTTGGCACCGTCGACCAAGCAGGAGCAGCCAGAATGGTGCTGATGCCAGTGTCAGATTGGCTTAGAGACTCAGACTCCACATTTTTCTCTCTGGGTTTACTCTCCTAGCCTTTTCCTAGAGAGGGTGTTGCCATGAGGTCACAAAAGTTTGGATTCAAAGCTTTCCTTTTCCTAGGTGGACTACCTTCCCGGGATAATGAGTTCCATCTACCCAGAGCAAATGGTGGTAAAATGCAAATTATTCACCTTCACCCCTTCACCTATGAGTGGAAACAGTTTTGCCAGGCTTAGAGGCTAAGCCACAACACGACATGTGTATTAACATAAATAGTAACAAGAGCATGCACATGGCAGCTGTGAGTCATGTTGGGTTTGCTTGTTACATCCCGAGTCCTCACTGCAGATATGTGGTAGTGAATGCTTTATTGTAGCACCTCCCTCCCTCCCTCCCTCCCTCTCTCTCCCTCTCTCCCTGGGGAAATTTGATGAGAAATTCATAATACAGAGGGTCCTCATTATTTTGGGCAACAATGTGGCCATTGATTAAGTAGTAATGGGGGTAAAGTGATAGAAAAAACAATTTCCTCTTTATTTCTAATCCCCATCCCCATTCCTCCCACCCCACCCCAAAAAATAGCAAAATCCGGCCCCACACAATGTATCTTCTCCTAGATGTGTCCAACTGATGCCACCTTTCTCATATGGTTGGAAGGGATGTGTTCATTTTAATGCACTTCTCATTACCTTTAACTTGTAACTACACCATGTCAATATGCACAGAAGCACATAGTGACATAACATACAGTCAAGACACAGTTCACTGTAACAGCAAAAGTGACGGAGACATCCCCCATTGACCAGCCACACAGCCAGACACAGCCAACCAGCTCTAAGCTCACCTCGCCAAAGTTCATCCTGTTGGCTGCCTTCCTGATCTCCGTCAAGCCAAGTCTCTCCTTCATCTTCCTGGCCCTGTATGGAGAAAGCATCGGCGCTGAACATGAACAGCAACTAGCAGTCATGTCTTACTTAGCAGTCAAAGGGACTACAGACTACATGTCGGAGTTTCAGTTACATCTACACATTTCTCCGGTGACCCTGCAAAAATGATAAAAGGATTAATTTACCAGTATTTCAAGATATACATTGGGAGGGCAGACAGGCACAAGTCAGAGGGGGAACATTTATGTCCATCAAGGTGAGAATTTATCCCGGATTTGATGCTCAAAATGTATTCTACATGCACAGAATCCCACAGGGCAGAAGGAAGAGAGGAGTTTTACTGCCTGTCAGCCTTTGGAGGCTATGTAAGGCCGTTGAGCACCATAAATCACTAAAGCCAGTAAAAGTAAGACAAAGTCAAGTCATGATGTCCCTAGTTATTCGCCTCTTAAAAATTGCGTTCACACATGGCAGTTGCCACTAGATCCCTTATCAGCTGGAATCCTTGGTTACAGAGTTACGGGGCCTTACTCCAGAAGCTCAACCACGGGTGGCCCCAAGAAGCACAATGTGCCACCAGGGGGCATCTTGTAGGGGTGAGATCCTGCTACTTAATTAATTGTATTGTATTTAATTTTTCTTTTTATTTCAATTGTACAGTGTGCGAGTGTTAGAATGCTTTGTATGAGTGTAGACTTTATCATTGTACACGCCATGAGCTTGCCTATTAGGGAAGGTATGTGCGTTAGAAATAGTCTGTATTATTATTATTAGACAATCTACCCCTTGTCCACCATATCCAGAGAGGTGCTACCTGGGCAGTACTTTGCAAGTGCTGGATGGCAATAGTTACAGCACCAATCATTTAGGTCCAGCTGCTCTGCAGACACACTTATGCGCTCTCTACATCTCGTCAGACTTTGGGCTTCCATGACCATCAGTATTTGGATTGTTTATGTGTCCTGTGACTGTACAGTCTCATGTTGACCAAGAGGATACTTTACAGTTGTTGCTAGAGCAAGCGGTGTGAAAATGTGGAATTTTCAATACTTCTGTCTACAAATGAAAGGTGTGGGATTCTGTGGCTGTTGGGACACCACTGCAACTCTGCTTCCTGAGTTGGTAGATAAAAAAGTTGTAAACTTCAGTACTGAAGTTTGACACTGAATGCAACCACAATCACACAATTCAAAGCTGCTTCACCAAAGGCACAAAGCTGAAGGTATCTCATTCAAAACTACAGCATTGTCTACTGTCTGCCTACCTGCCTGCCTGCCTGCCTGCCTGCCTGCCTGCCTGCCTGCCTCTCTCTCCCCCCTCTGTGGGTTGGGGGTGAGACTAGACCCACGGCATCTCCCTACACCTTTCATAAGAAGCGAATGACTAGGGAAGTCATGAATGGACTTGTTCCTGCCTTGACTAGTTCTTGTCATTTTCATTATCAATGGCCTTACATAGCCTACAAAGGCTGATAGACCATAAACTTCCACTCATTCATTCATTTATTCATCAAGCTACACAAAACAATACTTGTGGTTAAAGCAACATGACAAAAGAAAAAAGGTTCATAGGTCAGCCTGGACTTTTTTTTCCAATCTTTTTTATAGAAGAGACTAGACTGAACATAAGTCTAAATTTATATTTAGCTGAAAAACGCTTTTTTCTCCTTAAATAGATTCTTCTTCTCATAGGGCAGGAAAGATGGGACAGCTTGCAATTTGTTGTTAACCATAATTAAAATTGTAAAATTTCAGGATTGAAAAAAGTTTAAGGTTGGGGGGAAAAAGGGGGGGGTCAGTCAGGTTGCAATAACCACAATTTTCTTTGGGGGTGGGGTGTGGGTGGGGGGGCTTTACTCTCTACCACTCAGCCAACCCACCTGCGTCCTCCTCGCTTCTTGCGTGCGGGGTCGATGGGGGCAGGGAGGGGTTTGACCTGTTTGACAGGTGGAGGTTCCTGCAGCTTGTCAAGCTTGGTATCAATCTCGGCCTTGAGGTTGTCCCCCACCACTCCGTAGGGACTCTCGTGGAAGCTGTCCACCCTTGCTGCCAGGGTACACTTGGCAGCCACCAGGCGCGCCGCCTTCTTCCTCAAATCCTGCAAGTGCAGCAGTGGCAGAGATAAGGTGTAGGTTGGAAATGCTGCAGTTTGTCTGACAAGTCTGCTAAGTTTCCTGACCGTACCATTCCATCTGTTTTTCTACCCCTCACTTGCACATACATGCACGACACACATTTGGACAAGAATAGAGAGGTTTCTGTTTATGGAGTTTTTATTTTTGGCACCAAAGCAAGTCTAAACCACGGTGAGGTTCTGATGGCTGCGTATATTACAAAACAAATACAAAACATTAAAAGGTCAAACAGCGCAAATTTTTGGCTAAAAAGTCTTCATCAGGCGCACAAATATAACTTACAGGAGGGCGAGCAAAAGTGGAATGTCTAATTATTCAAATAAATGTGTAAATGTTGGGAAGGGAAACCTACATGCATACTTTCCTTTTATTTCCATTGATACTTTGGGAACAGAAGAAGTGTAAGTTTCAATACACATACACATGTATGCATGCAAATGTGTTTACACACATATATGCATGCACCCACACCCACACAAAGACACACACATACATACATACATACACACACACACACACACATGCACGCGCGTTCACACACACATGCACACACACACAAACCATGCCATTTTCCCAACATTTTCTATATGTATACATGATGGTGATTCTAAAAAGTTGTCCTCTCCATACATGCTGAGAGGCAAATTTCTTTGTGCAGTGGCACTTAGGAGCAGTTTGAGCACTGTGAGCATGCACACAGACATTCAGATGGACAATTAGATATAAACAAACACACACCACACACACTATCTGTCTGTCTGTCTGTCTGTCTGTCTGTCTCTCTGCCTCTGTCTCTCTGTGTCTCTGTCTCTCTCTCTCTCTTACAAGGGCTGGATGTAAGAAAGGCAGTTCTGCCTAATTCATGTATTTCCCTTGAAAAATAAAGTTTAATCAATCAATCAATCAATCAATCTCTCTCTCTCTCTCTCTCTCTCTCTCCCTCCCTCCCTCCCTCCCTCCCTCCCTCCCTCCCTCCCTCCCTCCCTCCCTCCCTCCCTCCCTCCCTCTCTCTCTCTCTCTCTCTCTCTCTCTCACACACACACACACACACACACACACACACACACACACACACACACACTCTTTATCTTTTTCAATCACACACACACACTTTATCTTTTTCAATCACACGCACTCACTCACTCAAAGACACATACACATACACACACACACACACACAAAGTCACCATTACCCCTTTGGAAATACTCCTACACTTATGAGACACAGCCTACTTACTGGAGGCGTTCTCTGCACAACGTCACTGTAGTAGATGAAGCCCGTGTGGGGCATGATGGCGGCAGTGGAAAATCCAGACAGTGTGCGTTTCTGAGCCCCCAGCACCAGCACGTTGCAGGCAGGCAGTTTGGACAGGTTGGTCAGGCCTCCAGCCACTCCTGCAAGCACCATGCACAGAGACCTCTCACCATCCACTGTACATTGTTCACCCAACAAGTCTAGAATACACGTCAAGGCCTTTCTCACCAGCTTACTCACTTACACGGGACACATACACATTCACACATGCTGCTACGTGATGAGGGGAATATGACCTGAAACACTGGTTGCTTTTTCCTCTTACAAACATCTGCCGCACCAAGTAAAGGTTTTGATTTCATTAAATCATCATCATAATCATGATCATCACCATCACCATCATCATGATCATCATCATTTTCAGCAGCAGTAGCAGCAGCATCATAGGCCTTCTGCAGTCCTGAAGTTCCATGGAAAGCAGCACACTCAATGGTCTGGCCAAGTCACAGAGCAGAGTCTCCTGTGGCTACAGAGTCCTGCATGGAAGAGGCAATCCCTGCCGCAGCCTTCACAGATGAACATGGTGGATGTTCCCTCTGCCTGAAGTCAGGTCTTCCTATACGCCGTCTCTCTGTTGCCAGCTTCCGGTGCCTCTCCTCGTGTCTGGTCAGGGCATCCCGCACAGTCTGCCTCCAGATGACCCTTTCCCATGCAACAGTCTCCCACGTGTTGTTCTCCATGGCCACCACCTTGAAACACAGTTGTGGGATGCCCTCGGGCCTTTTGTCGTATTTGAGTTCATCGTAGAGGAAGTAATTTTTTCCCCTTTTTATTTTACTTTAAATCACATACATTTAATTATACAAACACACACACACACACACACACACACACACACACACACACACACACACACACACACACACACACACACACACACACACACAGAGAACAGAATAAGAAAGAGAACAAGATGAGAGACAAAAATACCAAGGCCAAAAGAAAGACTGAAAGGCAGACCAACAGCCAGATTCACAAGCCCATGAACACAGCATTGCCCATTGGACAAGACACCACTGCAATAAATGTAACTGGTGGCTTGATATAAACTATTGTGTAGCCATAAACAATATCTCTATTTAGGAAATTAATTCTACAAGTTCAGATGCAATACTCATGTCTGCGATTCAAAACTTATCATTACATTTGACTATCATCTTTGGTTACTTGATTAATGAACCCAGACTTTCTGCCATAGTGTAACTATGGCGTTTTCTTGCTTTAATGACAGTTTTAATAACTTTTCTCATCAATTTTACAAGCATCCATAGAAAATATACCAGAGAAAAACAAATCTAAATAGCAATATCTAGACTGATTACAAAAACATATTCAAAAGTTACCTGACTCAATCTCTGAGGCCTTCATAAAGAATACATCTAACCTAAAAGATGAATAGATAAATATCAAATAAATAAATAGATTATAGATGATGACAGACAGTCAGACAGACAGACAGACAGACAGACAGACAGACAGACAGACAGACAGACAGACAGACAGACAGACAGACAGACAGACAGACAGACAGACAGACAGACAGACAGACAGACAGACAGACAGACAGACAGACAGACAGACAGACAGACAGACAGACAGACAGACAAACAGTCACACAGACACACAGATGGACAGACACACAGACAGACAGTCACACAGACACACAGATGGACAGACAGACAGACAGACAGACAGACAGACAGACAGACAGACAGACAGACAGACAGACAGACAGACAGACAGACAGACAGACAGACAGACAGACAGGCAGACAGACAGACAGACATGGACGGACGGACGGACAGAGATGGACGGACGGAGATGGATGGACGGAGATGGATGGACGGATGGACAGACGGACAAATCACAGACAGATATTAAATATTGTTGCAATGTTTGACATTCTAGTAGCAGTAGATGTGCAAAACTTTTCCCTTACCCATGAGTTTGGCGGCGATGGAGGCACCGAGGATGACGGAGAGGTTGGGGGCGATGAAACTCATCCTGGACTCCACGTACTCCAGCACCTCCAGCTTGGTGGCATTCAGCTGCAGCGCCTGTATGGCATACATGTGTCATGTACAGTACTTTATCTGCCTGTATGGCATACATGTGTCATGTACAGCACTGTATGTCTGTATGGCATACATGTGTCATGTACAGTACTGTATCTGTCTGTATGGCATACATGTGTCATGTACAGCACTGTATCTGTCTGTATGGCATACATGTGTCATGTACAGCACTGTATCTGTCTGTATGGCATACATGTGTCATGTACAGCACTGCATGCCTGTATGGCATACATGTATTATGTACAGCACTGCATGTCTGTATGGCATACATGTGTCATGTACAGCACTGCATGTCTGTATGGCATACATGTGTCATGTACAGCACTGTATGTCTGTATGGCATACATGTGTCATGTACAGCACTTCATGTCTGTATGGCATACATGTGTCATGTACAGTACTGTATCTGTCTGTATGGCATACATGTGTCATGTACAGCACTGTATGTCTGTATGGCATACATGTGTCATGTACAGCACTGTATGTCTGTATGGCATACATGTGTCAGTGTCATGTACAGCACTGTATGTCTGTATGGCATACATGTGTCATGTACAGCACTGTATGTCTGTATGGCATACATGTGTCATGTACAGCACTGTATGTCTGTATGGCATACATGTGTCATGTACAGCACTGTATCTGTCTGTATGGCATACATGTGTCATGTACAGCACTTCATGT
>JAWQFJ010007699.1:27500-31527 GCA_034096865.1 Theodoxus fluviatilis
CATCTTTTTTTGTTAATTGTACACACCAACCACAGCATATCATATCTGCAATCTCATCTATTTTCTCCATGGATTGATCTTCTCCTTACAACCACTGAAGTGAAAGATCTGTCCTTACTGATTTCATTGTCAATCTTCACACAACCACTGAAGTGAAAGATCCGTCCTTACTGATTTCATTGTCAATCTTCACACAACCACTGAAGTGAAAGATCCGTCCTTACTGATTTCATTGTCAATCTCCACACAGCCACTGAAGTGAAAGATCCGTCCTTACTGATTTCATTGTCAATCTCCACACAACCACTGAAGTGAAAGATCCGTCCTTACTGATTTCATTGTCAATCTTCACACAACCACTGAAGTGAAAGATCCGCCCTTACTGATTTCATTGTCAATCTCCACACAACCACTGAAGTGAAAGATCCGTCCTTACTGATTTCATTGTCAATCTCCACACAACCACTGAAGTGAAAGATCCGCCCTTACTGATTTCATTGTCAATCTCCACACAACCATTGAAGTGAAAGATCCGCCCTTACTGATTTCATTGTCAATCTCCACACAACCACTGAAGTGAAAGATCCGTCCTTACTGATTTCATTGTCAATCTCCACACAACCACTCAAGTGAAAGATCCGTCCTTACTGATTTCATTGTCAATCTTCACACAACCACTGAAGTGAAAGATCCGTCCTTACTGATTTCATTGTCAATCTCCACACAACCACTGAAGTGAAAGATCCACCCTTACTGATTTCATTGTCAATCTCCACACAACCACTCAAGTGAAAGATCCGTCCTTACTGATTTCATTGTCAATCTCCACACAACCACTGAAGTGAAAGATCCGTCCTTACTGATTTCATTGTCAATCTCCACAGTCATGTTATTTGCATCAACAATCAGCATGTACTCCGGGTCAGCCTCCACTGGCCCTGCCACTGGAAATGAAACAAAACAAAAAGTGAAGACATGATTGAGTGATGAACATGGTAACATGCAGCGTTAGCCACAGCTGTCATTTCAAAAGCAACATTAGGCCAACAACAAATATAGTTGTTGTTACAACAACCTGACCACCCAACCCCCCCCCCCCCCCCCCCCCCCCCCCCCCCCCCCCCCGCTGATCCTAAACTTTTCATTTGATCATGGAGGGGAGAAAAAAAAAGACGAAGAAATAAATGTTGACAGTGTTTCATTTTCCCTGACCTATGCCCACTCAGGAAATCCCATTTTTAAGTTTTCAAAAAAGCATTTTCAGCAGAAGAGAATTTTTTATTTATGTTCAAATTAGCCTCTTCTTTAACCTTTAGAGCGCCGCCGGCGACTTGTGTCGCCACAGTGTACTTTCCCCTGACGACCACCGGCGACACAGGTCGCCGAGTGATAGTGACGTGCTTTGTTTACGTGCCTAACGCTGCCATTGAGTCATGCTGTTCTAAAAATATCACAGTCACGTGCAGGGATCACGTGGCAATGAGATCCGCCATTTTGGCGATTGAGATAGCGTGAGCGAATTTTCTGCGAATTTTTTCACGAAGTTGCGTCTTTGTCGTTTGTGAACGGAACTTTTTTCTTTGCCAGTATGGCGACTGACGAAGAAGTTGAAGCGCTTGTGGAGTTATTTTTCGATTCTGACTCTCAGAATATGAATTCGAAGGCTTTACTGACATTGATGTGATGGGAGATGGAGGGATAGATCATTCATAGAGAGGCAAGCATGTGCTTCGACGATGTGTGGTGGTCTGTAGATCGAGACAAGCGAAAGCTTGATTCAGATGAAAATGACTCGGCTGACTTCCCTAGCGTAAGTAATTGTAGGATTTTTTGTTTTGCTTTACCCTAAAACATTTTCAGATGTATTTCCAAGTAATCAAAAGCTGTTGTATTCTTGAATAAATAGAGCAGTGTAGGAAAACAGTGCTTCGACCGATGTCAGTTGTGGTCTGTAGATCGAGACTGAGAGGAGCGGAAGCTTGATTCAGATGAAAATGACTCGGCTGACTTCCCTACTGTAAGTAATTGTAGGATTTTTTGTTTTGTTTTAGTTTTACCCTAAAACATTTTCAGATGTATCTCCATTACTTGGAGACTCTATCTATGCACTTTTGCATTTTCATCAAAAGCTGTTGTATTCTTGAATACATAGAGCAGTGTAGGAAAACACGGTGAATTTGTTTGTTTTTTGTTGTTGTCTGTGTTCTAATATTTTTTAGCAGCTGAAAAAAACATTCTATGGCATTTTCATTAATTGCGCCATGTAGGCCATCCATTTTTCTACTCACCTTCCAAAAATCTACTTCAAAGCTTGAATAGGTAATAAATGATGATTTTTTAAGTAAACATGGTGTCGAATTTGACCACACATTAAAAAACAAGAAGGGCAAAGCCCATACGACTCACATGCTTGACCTTGACCTTTATATGACCTTGACCTTCAGGTGACCTTCAAGGTCAAGGTCAAACAACTAAACCTACCAATGACATCATACACTAAGAAATGCTTTACACATTTTTCCTACCAAAATACATGTGACCTTGACCCAAGGTCAAGGTCATCCAAGGTCATGCAACACAAAGCTGTTAATTCAAGACATAGGAAGCACAATGGTGCTTATTGGCACTTTCTACCATGAGATATAGTCACTTTTAGTGGTTCACTACCCCATTTTGGTCACATTTCATAAGGGTCAAAGTGACCTTGACCTTGATGATATGTGAACAAATGTGTCTCATGATGAAAGTATAACATGTGCCCCACATAATTATTAAGTTTGAAACAGTTATCTTCCATAGTTCAGGGTCAAGGTCACTTCAAAATATGTATACAATCCAACTTTGAAGAGCTCCTGTGACCTTGACCTTAAAGCAAGGTCAACCAAACTGGTATCAAAAGATAGGGCTTGCTTTGACCTATATACCACTTGTAGCTAAGGTTGCCATTCTCAATAACGTGGGAGAAAATTGGGAAAATGTGAAAAATGACTTTTTGAGACCACATTTATGGCTCCTGTGACCTTGACCTTGAAGCAAGGTCAAGTCACTATGTATGTTTTTTGAGGCCTTGTCATCATACACCATCATGCCACATTTGGTGTTGATAGACTTAATAGTCTCCGAGAAAAATCCAACGTTTAAGGTTTTTACGCCCGGACGGACGCCCGGACGCCCGGACGGACGCCCGGACGGACGGACGGACGGACGACATGGCTCAGTACATAGACTCACTTTTGCTTCGCATGTGAGTAAAAAAAATGTGGTTCTGGGGTAAAACTATGACGAAAATTAGTGGCGCTCTAAAGGTTAAAAAAAAACATTTTTAAGGAGGTGGAGAAAAAAAAAGTTGAGAAAGACCTACCAATTCCCCCCCCCCCCCCCCCCCCCCCCTTCCACAACTAATGAACTATCATTTCTTTTTTTTGGGGGGTAGGAGTGGGGTGGGGGTGGGGATTGCCCCTACAGGAATCACACACATGGACAGTGTCACAGTAGCAATAGTTCAGTAACTTCTGAATTCAAGAATGACAAAGTAACAGCTTTCATCTCATCAATTCCACAAAGGAATTTGAAAAATCAATAGGAATTTATTAACATTTTCAGAAGTGAACCAAAACTGAGTTTCTCCTCACATTCGCTTGAAGACAAAAATTAACTAACAAAACTTAAAAAACTGAAATAATATTAACTTTGCTTTTTTCTCCTAAAGAAATGCATTTCAAACCAACAAATTCTCCAATCAATTCAGGGTGTCAGCAGGAAACAATACTTCTTATTTTGACCACAAAAGTTCTTACCATCTTCTCTCCTTGGCACACTTTTGTACTTCCGGATGTTCTCCATTATAGCCGCCAACTGCAAGAAATACAGCAACTTTATGTCAACAGTGCCATTTCAATCCGGATGTTCTCCATTATGGCCGCCAACTGCAAGAAATACAGCAACTTTATGTCAACAGTGCCATTTCAATTGCTTGACTATGCTTACAACACTTTACACACTCTTCATTTTTAAAAAGGAATAATAA
>JAWQFJ010007700.1:2500-7500 GCA_034096865.1 Theodoxus fluviatilis
CAGACAGACACACAGACAGACAGACAGACAGACACACACACAGACAGACAGACACACAGACAGACACACAGACAGACACACACACAGACAGACAGACACACAGACAGACAGACACACAGACAGACAGACACACAGACAGACACACAGACAGACAAACACACACACAGACAGACAGACACACAGACAGACACACAGACAGACACACAGACAGAGAGAGACAAAGAGGCAAAGAGCGGGGCGTAGTGGGAACGAAGTTTGGAAAGGGAAGAGAGAGGGAATAAGATGAGGAGGATGGAAGTTCAAATGTAAAAGAAGCGTAAGCTAAAGCGTAGTGAAGAAGACTGCTAACACAGGCTATGCGTGGTATACCTCACCTATTGCATTTGTTGTTTACTTGTCGACTAGTAATGACTATTGGCATATCAAAAGAAATGACACCGGGAAAACCGTATACATTCCATTTTTCTCCGCGTCCTCTTGATACTCCCACCACATCGGAGTGTGAGTTTAGATCTGACTCCACAGCTGGAGCAAAGGCCTCCTAGGAGGTAACTCTTTAGAGTGGAGCATCTGAGGTAGGGTCAGATTACTGCGGTATATCTACTGTAGATCTCCCACTCCCACCCCCTTCACCACACACACACACATCCACCCCAGGGCCAGACATTTATAGGAGCAGAAATGTACGGACCCCATGTTAGTCCCGACTAAAACACTACCGTTTTCAAACTGCGTCATCAGAAAGGTTCCAAGCTGCCAACAGATATCAATACAAGAGTTCTTTGTGGCGAGTCATCACGTTAAGTCACGACAGTTTGACCTCTCGTGCCTTGCTGTGGTTTACGGGTTCCAACCACAGAGACTAGGTTGGAGGCATTCTGTGAACCAGAGTCAGTTGGCGATTGGCGTAGTTCGCGATGAATGCGTAATTGATTTGACCCTTCGTATTACAGCATTGTGTCAAAAATACCTCGTTCTAGATAGTAATTTTCTTCCACTTTTTACAGAAATCATTCAGATGTCAAAACTTGTTTCCATTTCAACACACATTGTATCGAATAAATGCTTATTTATTGCCTCAACAAGCGTAATTTATGAGTTTTGTGCGAAATAGTCTGAGAACTACTTTAACGGGAGCAGAGTGCTATCCCACAAGCCTCTCGTGTGACCTGCTTATGAATATTCCGGACGGATTAGTTCCATCACGTGATATGAGCTGTACGTGAGACTCTTTCGCCTGCAGGCAAAGTCTTTTGCAGACTGGAATGGGTTGGAGGTTGCTTCTCGGGCAGATGGAATACAAAGGACTTGTAACGATTTTGGTTTTCTAATCTGCATCGGGAAGGTGGGTTAGATGTGTTTACTTGATCACCAAACAAAACGAGCAGTGATTTGATATGTTTATTAATGGCACAGACTCCAATTTGTTAAATGTGTATTAGAATTGTTTGTATGTTTGTGCGAGCAATAGCACTACTTTGAAATTTAATAGACAAAAAAATTAAACAAGACAACCCCGCTCTGTGCATTTAACATATATTTGAATTGTAGATATACTAATTTATCTATGTTGGACAATTTTTTGAACACGTTGTCTTGTTTTCTAGAAGTTTGAGAAATCATTAGCTGATAAACGATGTCACTGAAGATATCTTAGTATCTGATCATTTGAAAGGAAAATGAAATGTAATTCATGGTCAAGAGAATGCATAAAACAAAACAGACAGAATCATCAATCTCCACTTTATTAAAAAGATCAGTCGTTAAGTGTTGTACTTCGGCTTGGAATTTTAAAAAATGGGGGTTTGGGGAGCAAAAGCAAAGAAATACACAAGGAGAGGAAAAGTAGGTGAAGTGGTTAAATAAACAAGTCGTGCACTATCTGTTCCATGACAGCTATCTCTGGATTCCTCAGGGTGAGAGTGACCATTAAGACTATAACAGTAACATAGCGTCCCACCGCGATGAAGGTACAGAAAGTGCCTCAGACAACGACTTATTAACCTCTGTCTGGAGCTCCAACCTCTTTATACGTTATTGCTCAACTTCGTAACCGCATACCAGCAATAGCAGTAACAAAGATGCATTGCGTTGCATTGCGTTGCATTGTATTGTATTGTATTGTATTGTATTCTATTGTATTCTATTGTATTGTATTCTATTGTATTGTATTGTATTGTATTATACGATTGATGAAGATTCTCATGAAATGGAAGATTAATATATGTCAATGCCAGCCAGAATACCTGCCTCTTTTACACATTATCTCAATAAAGCTGCTTTTAAATGTTCAAAAACAAGTCCCAGGGTGCCTGACGGTAGGCAACTCGTGCTCATTTAACTTTTGTGAAACCCAAAATTATCAAGAAACTATTGAAATTATATGGTTGTGAACGAAGAACCATCCAGAAAATCATTCATGAACGAGTAACTAAGATTGTTGGGAATGCACGTTTCTCCTTTTATTCTTCATTCGCGTCTGCACATCTGTTCATCCTTCTCCACCAGCCACCCCATCTCCATCCTCTCAGATACCAGCGTGCTGCCCCTCCTATCCCCATCCCCGATGTCTATTATTTTACGTCCCTCTCCTTCCGGCTAGTTCCTGTGGTCTTCGTGGTAACCTTTCACCCCAAGATCTTAGCTTCCTCCGCTAGATCCCGCCTTTTTCTTGAAAAACCCTCTCTGTGCCAATCCCAAAAGCTCTGTACACTTGTTCATGGCTTGAGTGATGTGCCATGGCGTAATCATAAGTGAAAGACACAGAGATAACGGTGTTTTCAAGAGCTGATATAAGGGAGAAGCAGTAAGGAGCGGTTTTGTTGCTGAAGAATTGCAAATCGATTATACCCTTCATGACATATGTATGGATATGTACTACTTGGTCTTCAATTCATCCGCCCTTTTATGATCTGTTCGTGTATGAAACAAAGCATTCCCCCCTTACCTTGTACCGGCTCTTTTAGACAAGTGACCTGCAGAAAACGACCACGCGGGGACCAGAGTCGTGAACTATTTTCCTAAGATAAGACCTATCCTTCGTGGGAAGGAACACATGTTTCCTAGTTCTTGAAACGGAACTGACGGTCAGAGGCTAGACTTCTGGGTCAGATATAAGTACTTTAAGTAGTTGTCACGGTTGGGGTGGGTGGAAGGTGTCACGGTTGGGGTGTGTGGAAGGTGTCACGGTTGGGGTGGGTGGAAGGTGTCACGCTTGGGGTGGGTGGAAAGTGTCACGCTTGGGGTGGGTGTTACGGTTGGGGTGGGTGTCACGCTTGGGGTGGGTGGAAGGTGGCTCGATCCCCAACCGGACAGTAAAAAAAAAGAGGGAAATTCCTTCCTCAGTCACTAATCACATTTAAAGACAAATACGCCACAAACCCAAACCGACGTAAAAAAAACAACCAACCAATTACATATACATCTTTCAAATCAAACTCACGAATTGAACATGCAAATGAAAATAAAAAGAAGAAACAATTACTTCAAATGAAAACCTTTAAAAACCGCCCAGCGGGCTTAACATTTATAGTTCTTAGTACTATTCTTATCCTCTCCTCTTCGCCTTCCTTCCCTCCTCTCCCCTTCTCTCTACTCAGCTGGGCCTCTCTCTGTGTCTGGCTCTCTCTCTGTCTCTCTCTCTCGTCTGTCTCGGTGCTGTCGCTCTGTCTGTCTGTCTTTGTCCTACGTTGTCTGTCTGTCCTGTCTGTCTGTTGTCTGTTCCTGTCTGTCTCGTCTGTCCCTCTCTGTCTGTCTGTCTGTCTGTCTCTATGCCTGTCTCCGTCCTCGTCTGTCCTGTATGTCGCGTACTGTCCGGTCCTCGTTCGTCTGGTCTGTCCTCTGCCGTCTGTGGCTCTTCGATCGTCTCACGTCTGTTGTCTGTCTGATCTTGAGTCCCTCTCTGTCTGGCTGTCTCGTCTGTCTGTCTGTCTATGTCTTGTCTGGGCTGTCTGTCTGGTCATGGGCACCTGTCTGTCGTCTGTCGGTCTGTTGTCGGTCTGTCTGTCTGTCTGTCTGTCTGTCGTCTGGCTGTCTCTCTGTACTGGTCATGTCGGTCCTGTGCTGTATGGTACTGTCTTGAGTCCTGTACAGTCAGCTCGTGTTTTCCTCCCTTGTCTGTGTCTGTGTCTGTGTCTATGTCTGTGTCCCTCGTGTCTGTGCCCTGTCGTCATGGTTCCCTCCTCCCCTCCCTCGACCTCCCTCCATCTACTCCGTCTCCCGTGTTCCCCGTGCCAGCTCCCTCCATCGCTGTCTACACACCGTCCCTTCTCTACCTCCTAGCCCTACACCCATCTGTCTCTCGCTCCTTCCCTGGCTCTGTCTTCGGTCATGTCGAACTGCTTTCCCTCTTGTCGTCTCTCCGTTCTTCCGTGTTCCTCTCCTGCCATTCGTGTGCCCTTCCCACTTCTGGTCCTACCCTCGAGCCTCCCTCCTCTCCTCCCTCCCTCCCTCCCTCCCGTCCCCCTCCTCCCGTCTCCCTGCGCCTTCCTCCACTTCCAGCCAGTTCCACCGCTCTCTCCCCGAGGCTCCCTCTGTCTCCCCTCAGCCCCCCCGCCCCCCCCCCTCGTCCCTCCTGCCCCCCCCCTCCCCGACCGTGTCTGAGTCTAGCTGTCCTACAGTCTGCTAGTCCCCTCTTCTTGTGTCCATCCCTTGTGGTCAATCTGCACCTAACCTCCCTAGTACTGTTCTCTGCTCATCTCTCCCTTCATGTCGCTCCCCTACTGCTCGACTCTCCTCTGTCTTACTTCTTTTCTCTGTCTGTATCTCTCGTTCCTCTCTCTTCCCATCCCTCCTCCCTCCCGCTCCATACGTAGGTCCTGCCCTGCTTTGTATACGTTCAGCCTGTCGTACGGCGCCGCGTGCCTTGCTCGCGCCACTGTTAATAGCCTCTCTACTACCTCCCGCCGCCTCCTCCACCTCTAAGTCCTCCCTCCCTTCCTCCACGCCCGGCCATCTGTGGATTCTCACACCGTTGCTGCAATCCACTTCGTACTCCTAAG
>JAWQFJ010007700.1:12500-15000 GCA_034096865.1 Theodoxus fluviatilis
AGAATGGTATACCTTTTTCAATTGTATGCACAGACAATATACCTTCAACACAGAGATGTATACTTTTTTCAATTGTATGTACAGACACAATGCCTCCAACACAAGGGGAGGTATACTTTATTCAATTGTATGTACAGACACAATGCTTCCAACACAGAGAGGTACACCTTTTTCAATTGTATGCACGGACACAACGCCTCCAACACAGAGTGGTACACCTTTTTCAATTGTATGCACGGACACAACGCCTCCAACACAGAATGGTATACTTTTTTCAATTGTATGCACAGACACTATACCTTCAACACTGAGATGTATACTTTTTTCAATTGTATGTGCAGACACAATGCCTCCAACACAAGGGGAGGTATACTTTATTCAATTGTATGTACAGACACAATGCTTCCAACACAGAGAGGTATACCTTTTTCAAGTGTATGCACAGACAAAATACCTTCAACACAGAGAGGTATACTTCAATTGTATGCACAAACAAAATACCTCCAACACAGGGAGAGCCAAAGATAATCAGAAAAGCAAGCACATATTAATTTCCTAATTACAACCAAAAAAGTGTGCGTCGTCGGCTCTAGGCTTGATTGAAAAATCAAATTGAAAAACAAAATCGCACACAAAAAAGCAACAGATAAAAGCATTTTCGTAAAGCGGACTGCCAACCACTTTCAAAATTAGGCATTTAAATTGTTTTTTATATGTACAGAGTTTCAGCCTCTCCCTTCCATCGAGGTATGTTGCCATTTCATACCTTGAACCTTCTAAGGTGCATTACATCTTTGAAACAATCTTGTCTTCCAGTGGGCGCCTCCCCCGCCAACATGAAGTTCACGCCAGACTGTCGTGCCCTGGTTGTCTCCAACGAGGGCATACCCAGGGAAAGGCTGGGAACCTTCGTGGACCCTGAGGGCACGATCAACGTCATCGAGCTGGGCATCCCCATCCCCAGAGTGGAGACCATCGACTTCAAAGGCGTCGACGATCCTGCAGAAAGAGAGTGAGTCTCCATGCCGTAATGGGGGGCATAGTCCATTGGTCGAGCCGATGCTTGATTAGAGGACATTAATGCCGCACACGCAGTATCCAGACACAAAACGAGTCGAATCACTTCTATTTCAGGCCCCGATCGTGGCATTCTTTATGCGCTGTGCTCGATGGCAGGTGTAAAAAGTTGTCCACTGTGTTTTTTTCTCCGGTTCTAAAGCAGAACGCTCATTTTTAGCATCACTGACACACATACAAAGAAACCGTATCCCAATCGCAAAATCAATTTCTCAAAGCTCTATGTAGAACACGCCAATAGTTCGTTTCAATCTCTATTTGTTCAAATGGAAATATGGCTTGCTGAGTGGTACGGTACATTGGCAAACGCTGAACTCAGTCACACTGAACACAACAAACACTTTCGAGACTTTTCGAACAAGATCCCCCAAGACAGATAATCAGAAGATAAGTATCGAAACACACGGCTCAAAACTTAAGCTCAACTCTCGATCAGGCATAAACATGCAGCGCGCGGAGCTTTTAATAGGTGTCACGTGACCAAACTGGTGTCTCAAAATACTTCGACGGCTCCTTCGAACGAGAGTAATGAACTTGTTCACGTGATCACAACAAACGATATCGCGGCTCCTACGAATAAGAGTCCGCCAAGACAGGAATCACAATAGAGGTGTATGTTCAAGTCCAGGCCTGACATAAAAATGCCGAGCGCGGAGCCAGAAAAATATGTCACGTGACCAAAGTATGTGTCTGGACACCGAGTGCGCGGCAGCGGTGTCCTCTAATGAAGCGCTGGCTGGAACGGTTGCCTGCTGTTGCATGGGGGCAGCGGTAGTGGTGTCCTCTAGTTAAGCACTGGCTGGAACGGTTGCCTGCTGTTGCATGGGGGCCGCGGCAGTGGTGTCCTCTAGTTAAGCACTGGCTGGAACGGTTGCCTGCTGTAGCATGGGGGCCGCGGCAGTGGTGTCCTCTAGTTAAGCACTGGCTGGAACGGTTGCCTGCTGTTGCATGAGGGCAGTGGTGTCCTCTAATGAAGCACTGGCTGGAACGGTTGCCTGCTGTTGCATGGGGGCCGCGGCAGTGGTGTCCTCTAATGAAGCACTGGCTGGAACGGTTGCCTGCTGTTGCATGAGGGCCGCGGCAGTGGTGTCCTCTAATGAAGCACTGGCTGCAACGGTTGCCTGCTGTTGCATGAGGGCAGTGGTGTCCTCTAATGAAGCGCTGGCTGGAACGGTTGCCTGCTGTTGCATGGGGGCCGCGGCAGTGGTGTCCTCTAGTTAAGCACTGGCTGGAACGGTTGCCTGCTGTTGCATGGGGGCAGTGGTGTCCTCTAATGAAGCGCTGGCTGGAACGGTTGCCTGCTGTTGCATGGGGGCCGCGGCAGTGGTGTCCTCTAATGAAGCACTGGCTGGAACGGTTGCCTGCTGTTGCATGGGGGCCGCGGCAGTGGTGTCCTCTAATGAAGCACTGGCTGGAACGGTTG
>JAWQFJ010007700.1:30000-35198 GCA_034096865.1 Theodoxus fluviatilis
AGCGGGTCGGCCGTACCACACGCCGCCCTCGTTTGGTGTACGCCTGCACATCCTCCTGGGTCGTCTCATCGTCGCTCTCACCTTCCGAGGACAACCCAGGGCTCCCTCCTCCCTCCAGCTGCTCTTCATCGATGTCGGGGGGGTCAGGCTGTCGGCGCGGACACCGCCACCAGTCGGGCGGAAGTTCCCCCTGGTATTCCCACAGTCTGGCCCGGTTTACCACCCGTGGTCGGGCCCGAGAGTGCTGTTGAATGCGGTACACCCCCTCGTGAATCCGGCCCATAACCCTGTAAGGGCCCGTCCAGGGCCTAGCCAACTTGGTGGTGCGTCCTTTCTTCACTCGCGGGTTGAAGTACCAGACAGCCGAGCCCTCAGCGAAGGTCTGGTCGTCTGCCTTGCGGTCGTACCAAGCCTTCATCCGGTCCGCGCTCTGCTGCAGGTGGGTCCTTGCGGACTCCTGTACCGCCTGCAACGTATCCTGGAGCTGCATCACGTATTGAGGCATGTCGCGGGGGGTATCCCCCAGGGGCCTTGGCAGTACCAAGTCAGCTGGGAGTTTGAGCTCTCGCCCAAGCATCAGCCGACTGGGGGAGATGCCCGTCGCTTCTTGCACTGCAGACCGGTAGGCCATCAGGGAGAAAGGTAAATAGTCCTCCCAATCCCTCTGGTGGTCGCTGACGCACTTCGATAGGCACCCCATGAGGGTTCGGTTATATCGCTCCACCATGCCGTCGGACTGGGGGTAGGCTGGCGTCGTGCGAGTCTTATGAATGCCCATTAGCCGACAGGTTTCCTGGAAGACAGCCGACTCGAAATTTCTCCCCTGGTCGGAGTGCAGCTCCCAGGGCATGCCGAATCGACAGAAGAAGCCTTCTACCAGAGCCCTGGCCACCTGTCGTGGCCGTCTGATCGGGGAGAGGGTAGGCCTCGGGCCACTTGGTGAAGTAGTCCATCGCGACCAAGACAAACCGGTTCCCCGACTCAGTCTCGGGTAGGGGGCCCAGGATATCGACCGCCACCCTCTCCATGGGTGCTCCTGTCAGGTAGACCTGGGCAGGGCCGTGATGACGCCCGCGGGGTCCCGCACGTGAAGCACAAACATCGCAGCGGCGGCACCAGTCCTCAACCGAAGTGCGCCGTCCGACCCAGTAATACCTCTCGCAGACCCGCTGGTATGTCTTTCTGCGTCCGAAATGCCCGGCTGTCGGGCTGTCGTGCAGCTGCTTCAGGGCCTCTCCCTGCATTGCTTTTGGCAGGACCGGAAGCAGGGTGTGGTGGGCCCCCTTCTCGTTTACCCACCTCCGGTACAGCGCTCCATTCTTCATCAGCAGGGTATCCCACTGGGTCCAGTAGGCCTTAATGACGGGGCTCGTGGCAGTTATCTCCCTCCAAACGGGCCGTACGGGGCTGGTCTCCATCCAGTGGATGACAGTCTGCAGATCAGGGTCTTGTCGCTGCGCGTCCGCTAACGCGGTCTCCTGTACGGCGATCTGTCGTACCGTCTCGCAGCATGGCTCCAAGGACGCCTGTTCCTCCCCGTGTCTGACCACTCGGAGGCAGGCTTTGCAGTCGCAGGGACGACGAGAGAGTCCATCGGCATTGCCGTGGTTTTTGCCGGGACGGTGCAGGATCTCGAAGTCGTACTCCTGAACCCTTTGGAGCCATCGTGCCCACTGACCCTCTGGATCTCGAAAGTGCATGAGCCATTGCAGGGATGAGTGGTCCGTCCTCAGAGTGAACCTCCGGCCATACAGGTATGGACGAAAGTGGGAGAAGGCCTTCACGACCGCTAACAGCTCCCGCCGTGTGACGCAGTATCGACGCTGCGGGCGGTCGAGGCGGGCGCTGTAGTATCCTATGGCTCTCTCCTCGCCATCTTGGACCTGTGACAGTACCGCTCCAATCCCCGTGTCACTGGCGTCCGTGTCGAGTATGAACGGCTCATCCTCCCTCGGGTAGGCAAGGACCGGCGATTCTGTGAGGCGCCGCTTTAGCGCTTGGAAGGCGTCCTCGCACTCGGCGCTCCATTGGAACTGGGCTTTCTTCCCCTTCAGTTGATGCAGCGGGGAGGCGACATCAGAGAAGCCCTGCACGAACCGGCGGTAGTAATTGCAGAAGCCCAGAAAACTATTGACTTCCGTTAGATTCCTTGGTCTAGGCCAGTCCTGCACGGTGCGCACTTTAGCTGAGTCAGTGTGGATGCCATTGGCTCCTACAACGTGGCCTAGAAAGACGACCTCCTTCTTGAATAGCCGACACTTCTGGGGGTGCAGCTTTAGACCGGCCTCTTCCAGTCGTTGAAACACAGCCTCTAGGAGGTGGAACTCCTGTTCAAGTGTCGGTGCATACACGATGACGTCATCCAGATAGACTAGGACGCCTTTCTGCAAGAGGTCTTGGAGCACTGTCTCCATGAGACGCTCGAAGGTGGCCGGTGCGTTGCACAGTCCAAAAGGCATCACTGAGAATTGCCACAACCCTCCGTCCATGCAGAAAGCTGTTTTCTCTCGGTCCCCTTGTTCGACCTCTACCTGCCAGTACCCACTCTTCAAATCCAGGGTGCTGAACCACCTAGCCCCCGAAAGGGCATCGAGGGTCAGGTCGATTCGCGGCAGGGGGTGCGAATCCTTCTTGGTGACGTCGTTCAGTCGGCGGTAGTCGACGCAGAACCTCGTGGAGCCGTCTTTCTTCTTCACCAGCACTACCGGGGACGACCAAGGGCTGTTTGAGGGCTCAATGACACCCTGTTCTAGCATCCTCTGGACCTCTTGGCGCGCTATCTCCCGGCTGGCGAGGGGAATAGGCCTGGGGGCCTGCCTGATGGGCTTCGACGTTCCCACGTCGATGGTATGACGTATGAGGCCAGTCCAACCCTCGTCGTGTTCCGCCAACGAGAAGGCCCCCGGTGGGCGCGCAGCATTTCACCCAGTCGGGTCCGGGCCGAGGCGTTAAGTTCCTGGCTCCCCTCATCCATGACAGTCTGCAGGACTCCTGGGAGGGGCACGATCAAGTCACCTTCCGTCGATCCCGTCTGCGGCTTTCCTACCTTTAAGAGGCGCGGTGAGGACGCTCTCGCCTCCTCAACACTCTCGAACCGTATCGGCAGCCCGTCAAGAGTCAGGAGAGCGCGTCCCCAGTCCATCACCCCTGAATGGTCCCGAAGGAAATCCGCTCCCAAGATGGCGTCTTCCACTACGTCGGCAATCAGGAACACGTGAGAGGCTGTGAACTCACCGGCCTGTAGTCTCGCCTCCACCACGCCGTGTACGGGGATAGGGCCATTTCGGACGTCGGTCAGGGCTACTGTCGTCTCCCCCCTCTCCAAGAAGGGGCGAAGACCGGTCCTTACGACTGAAACGGTGGCCCCTGAATCAACCAGCGCGTTGCACCGGTACCCGTCAATGCTGACGTCTATCGACGGCCCTCCTGGATCACTGCGCACACCATTTAATTTGAAGGTGCGGTGGCGCGGGGCAGTAGGGGGGTAAAATGCCGGACTCTGCCCCCTAAGTCCGGCACATCCTAGTTTTCCTGTGTGGGGGGCGGCTTCTCTCCACGGAGGCGGCTTGGGTAGGAGGCTGGCTTCCGCGGACAGTGACGCGCGATGTGGCCGACCTTGTCGCAGTGATAGCACTTGATGGGTCCTCGCTGTCCTTCCCGACGAGGGTTGTTATCTTTCGCTCTCTCCAAGAGCTCTTCCATGAGGTGCCTGAACTGTGCCAGCAGAGCGTCGCCATCGCTGGCGGCTCTATCTTGGTTGCCCACAGCCCTTACCTTGTGGTGCTGTGGTAGTCGTGGCGCTGCGTCCTCACGCTGGGCGATGGCCTCGATGCGGAGTGTCGTATTCACTGTCTCTGCGAGGGTGGTGGGAGCCAGCAGCTGCACCTGCCACCTCACGTCACCATCGGCGAGGGCCTCGAGAAATTTCTCCCGGGACAGGTCATCCACCGCGTCCCGGTTGCAGGCGGGGTGAGCCCGTCTCACGAGCCGCTCAATGTCAGCGGCTAGCTCAGGGAGAGACTCACCTTTCTTGCGCCTTCTCGCGCAGAGCATGGCCTTCGCCTGATCAGCATTCCTGGCGTCCTGGAATCTGTCGTGGAGGGCCTGAGCGATGGCGCTGTAATTAGCCCTGTCCTCCATGGGCAACGTATCCAGGACGCTTAATGCCTGACCAGACAGGCTGTTGATGAGGTGTCCGGCTTTCTCTCTCTCTCCCCAGCCGTTCATGTCCGCCGCGTTCTCAAAATGCACTCGGTAGCCCCCCCACGGGACCCTACCGTCATAGGTCTGATGCCTTTGCTGTAGAGGTCGGGCAGCGGTCATGCAGGCCCCCTCCCAGGCCGGGAAGAAAGCAGGCGCCGCAGCTCGGAGTGGCGCAAAAGCCTGATGATCGCCCGAGGTCAGGGAGGAGATCGGAGGAGGGGGTTTTCGTTCAGAGGTCCCCCCTTCCCCCAGTCTCCCCTGAAGGTCTGTCACCGCGTCCATGAGGCGTGCAACGTCTCCCTCGACACTTGCCACTGCTTCTCCCAGGGACGAGTCTAGGCGGCTGATCTTCCCGTCCATCTCGGTTTGCACCGCCTTGATCTCCGTATGGAGTTCGTCCGTGCGGTTAGTGAGGGCGAGGAAAAACTGGTCCGTGAAAGCCTTGTTTTCCCGTCTCCTTTGCTCCGCCTCCTCCCGTCGCTGCTGTTCCCTCTGTTCCTCTTTTTGTCGTTGCCGCTGTTCTTTCTGTCGCTTTTCTTCTGCTTCTTGCTGTTGTTGCAGCTCTTTCTCCTCCTGTCGCTGCCGCTCCTTCTCTTCCTCCTTCCTCTGCTGCTCTGCCTTCTCCTCCTGTCGCTGCCGTTCTCTCTCTTCTTCCTTCTTCTGCTGCTGTCTCTGTTCTTCGAGCAGAAGCTTTATCATAACCGACATGTCCTCCTCACGCGCGGCGGCCGATCTCGTTAATCTTCTCTCACCTTCAGCGTCCATGCTTGTCTACTTTTTTCGAATTCCCCGTCTCGGGAACCAATGTTGCGGTAAGGTGGTCTCTATCTTGCGGTCCGTCCCAGCTCGCGCCAGGAAAGTAGAATTAGGACTTCGGCTGAAGTTTTCTGGGAAGATCTTTATTTTCCTGTCTCGGTCGCCACGCACAGCAAACTCATCAAGAACGATCCATCAAGAAATTCCCCGAACAAGAAGCATTCAAAAACAGCAACCGC
>JAWQFJ010007701.1:0-15000 GCA_034096865.1 Theodoxus fluviatilis
TGATCTTCCTTTGACCAGTGTGACGTCAACCTGGCGCTGGACACAGTCGGCCGTGTCCACCTGGCAGTGCCAAGTATTGTTGTCGCCCGTGGCGAAGGGGTAGTTGGTGACGTCAAATGCATCGTAGTGAATGGCCACGGCAGGAGCCGTGACGGTGGTGTTGACGTGGAACTGTGTGACGTGGCCAGCTGGTATAACACACGCAAAAGAAGGTTTACCTTGATTTTCTCCCTGGAGACAAGGACACTGGGCATGGATGCCAGGATGTACTGCAGTGTCATGGCGTGGCAGCCCAAATAATATGGCGTTACATAGCAAGTCTCTTCTGACATTAGTCAAGAAATATCGAGATGGAACATCTGCACACTATCGAAAAAACGCGATTGAACTTAATGCTCATTCCAAATTCGACTTCTATTACGGACCAATTACAGCAAATGGATTCTCTACAAACGTGTACTTCTACTGTACTTCTTTGTATTAATTAGACCCTACCAGCCTTGGATGCGTACTTTCGTTTTGCAAAAAGATGGGCAGCGCGTCGCTAACATTCGCACTCAAATCAGTGTTGTTGTTGTTGTTGTTGCTGTTGTTGTTGTTGTTGTTTTCTGTAGTAGTGGTGCTGCTCGTGGATATGTGATTATGACGGTGATGATGGTGGGAGTTTTGGGTGTAATGGTGGTGGTGTGATGGTGGTGGTGGTGGTAGTGGTGGTTTGGTGGTGGTGGTGGTGGTAGTAGCGGCGGCGATGACGGTTGAGGTGGTGGTTAGGATGGTGGTGGTGGTGGTGATGGTGGTGGTGCTGTTGATGTTAGTGGTGGTGGTGTTGTTGATGGTAGTGGTGGTGGTGGTGATGGTGGTTGTGGTGGCAGCGGCAGCGGCGGCGGTGGTCGTGGTGGTGTGTGTGTGTGTGTGTGTGTGGTGATGGAGGTGATGTGGGTGGTGGTGGCGGTGGTGGTGGTGGTGGTGGTGGTGGTGGTGGTGGTGGAGGTGGAGGTGGTGGGTAGTGGTGATTGTGGTCGTGATGGTGGTTGTGGCGACTACGCAGGTGGTGGTGATGGTTGCTAATAATGGAAACAAGAATGGTGGCAGTTGAAATAACACGGATTGCAGTAATAGTCGAAGTTTTCTGGCCTTTCAAATATACACTATTCACAACTTTTTTAAACAGACTTGAAGGTCGCAAACTTTTCCTGCACTGGTACGTCAGCATTTCTTCTCGGGAAGGCGTGTTCGTATTGCATTTCGACTGGGACGCGCTCACCTGCACCTGCGCAGACATCCACGAGCGCACAGACGTCGTCACGTCGTACGTCAGCTTCTGTGAGGATTTCTGTATCCCCACCAGGCAAGTTAAAACGTGGCCTAACGACAAACCTTGGTTTTCCGGCAGCCTAAGGGCGTTGGTGAAGGCTAAGGAGGAAGCCCACAGCAGCGGTGACGTGGCGGCCTACAAGCGCGCCAAGTACGACCTCGAGAAGGCGATCCGCAAGGCCAAGTGGAACTACAGACAGAAGCTGGAGGCTCAGTTCCAGTCAGGCAACGCGCGAGCGGTGTGGCAGGGCCTGCAGTCCGTCACCAACTTCAAGAAGAAGGGCACTTGCGCTGACGCCAGTGACAAGCAGCTACCCGACAAGCTCAACGAGTTCTATGCTCGTTTTGATCGCAAGAACACTGCTCCTGTCACGGTCACGCCCCCTGACCCCGCCTCCCCTCTCCCCCCTCCCTTCATTGTAGAGGAGTCGGCGGTGAGGAAACTGTTCAAGAAACAGAACAGCAGGAAGGCGGCTGGTCCTGACGGAGTGTCCTCCTCAACGATCAAACACTGCTCCGAGCAGCTTGCCCCGGTCTTCACGCAGATCTTCAACTCCTCCCTTGAACAGTCTGTCGTCCCCTCTGGCTTCAAACGCTCCACCATCATTCCCGTCCCCAAGAAGGCAATGGTGGCGTCCCTCAACGACTACCGCCCGGTCGCCCTGACTTCGGTGGTGATGAAGGTCTTCGAGCGACTAGTCCTCAAGCATATCCAGTCCGTCACCACCGACAGGATGGACTCGCGGCAGTTTGCATACCGGACCAATCGGTCTGTCGACGACGCCGTCGCGCTGGCCATCCACTTCGTCCTCCAGCATCTCGAGTCGCCCAACAACTATGCCCGACTCCTCTTTGTGGACTACAGCAGCGCTTTTAACACCATCGTCCCTCAGAGACTCTTTGACAAGCTGCTGACCCTCGACCTCTCTCCTTCCATCTGTCACTGGGTCCTGGACTTTCTCCTGCGTCGTCCCCAGGCCGTTAAGATCAGCGACCTCACCTCCCAGACCCTCATCCTGAACACTGGCGCCCCCCAGGGGTGCGTGCTGTCCCCTCTCCTCTACTGCCTCTACACGAACGACTGCGTGTCCCATCACGAGTCTGTGCAGCTCATCAAGTTCGCGGACGACACTACAGTCGAAGGTGCGATCTCCAACAGCGACGAATCCCACTACCGCCGGGAAGTCGACTGCTTGGTGTCGTGGTGTGGTGAGAACAGTCTTGAGCTGAACACCACCAAGACCCAGGAGATGATCGTCGACCTGAGGAAGAATCCCACCCCTATCGTTCCACTGATGATCGGCGGCCAGGCCATTGAGATCGTGGACTGTTTCAAGTTCCTCGGCACGCTCATCTCCTCCGACCTCAGTTGGGGCAACAACATTGACGGCATCCATAAGAGTGCCCAGCAGCGGCTGTACTTCCTGAGGCAGCTCAAGAAGTTTGGACTGTCTCCGGAGATCATGCTCCAGTTCTACCGTGCTGTGGTGGAAAGTGTTCTTACCTTCTCCATCTGTGTGTGGTTCGGAGGGGCCACTCAACAGCAGAAAGACAAGCTGGAGCGTGTCGTGCACGCTGCTGGCAGGATCATTGGCCGTGATCTGCCCTCCCTAGCCTCTATCTACGCCCAGCGCATAGTGCGCAAGTCCCGTAAGATTGTGGCGGACCCCTCCCACCCTGCTTGTTCCCTCTTCCAGCTCCTTCCCTCTGGCCGTCGTTTCAGGTCCCTCAAAACGCGCACATGCCGTTTTCAGAACTCGTTCTTCCCCACGGCGGTGACGGAGCTCAACGCTGTCCAGAACCTCCCCAGGCAGCTTTGCCGCCGCTGATCCTGTCGGCGGTGCGCACACACTTCTCCACATCTATGACAGTGCCACTTTCTCTTTTGTGCTTCCTCTGGGTTATATGGACTGCTACTGAGTGTGGTTGGGGGTGGGGGAGGGGTGGGGTGGGGGTGGGGGTGGGGAAGGGTTGGTCTTCTTGTAGCTTTCACTTGCGCAGGGTTGTTTTTGTATTGTTCTATTGTATTCTTTTGTGTGGTGACGGGGGGTGGGATGGGGGTGGGGGGGTGGGGGGGTACGTCTTAGTGGTCTTGTCTCTGTTCATATGTATTATTTATTGCCACTTAAAAGGGGGGTGGGTGGGTGGGTGTATCATCTTAGTTTGTTCCTCTTTTGTCAACAGTTCTTAAATAGTAACTTTAACTGTTCATTGTATATTGCCCCATTTACCAGTTAACCCTTTTGGTTTCAGGTGCAGTCTTATCTCTTGTCTGTGTGCAGCTGCGTGTGTGTCGTGAGTGAGGTACATCGGGAAATGTCCATGTTTTTTGCATAAACGGCGTGTTAGGGTGTGTAAGCGATGCGTGTGTTTGGCTTTTTGTTTTGTTTCTTTTAGCCTTCATCACTTAGTTTTCCTCGTGCTCGTTTTTTAAATGATGTCACTTGGCGCAATAAATTACTGTGTACTGTGTGTACTGTGTGTGTATGATGGCCTTCCAATTAAAACTTTCATTTATCTACAAGCTTTGACAAAGACCAATTGAAAAATTTTTTTTGCATTAAAACGAAATCAGATGGACGATACAAGGCGGCGCGCCATGTTTAATAGGAGGGAAAGTTTAAATGTTTGCAGAGGCTTTGCATCACTACCATTACGCCGTTGACGTGGTAAAATATACGCTGCTGGTGGTGGTGCTGGTGGTTGCTGTTGGTGCTGGTGGTGCTGGTGGTTTGCTCGTGGTGCTGCTGGTGCTGGTGGTACTGGTGGTACTGGTGGTGCTGGTGGTGGTGATGGGGTTGTACCTACATCAGCATTGACATCATTTTCCCTTACATTCGTTGTTTACTTTTAGAACGTGTTGGCGTGTCTACTTACATTCCAAACAGACGTATTCAGCGACAGAAAACGGTGTCGGTTTTACACCACTGGCACATAGTGAAGTAGACCTGCGGGACTGGGTGTTATACAGTTTCTTCTGTTTTATCCCGACCAATCGTTTATAACAGGGACCGAAAGTCCCTATGTCTGTGTACTCTGGCGCCAAAGCAGTCATTGTTGTCAGGCTGACAGCAGCTGGAGCAGGAAGACGTAGTGGAGCAAGCGCCGCCGGAAGGCTTGCTTCCATACAACATCCTCGTGACGAAGACTCGCTGGTCAGGACCGCACTGGAGGGACATGGAGCCTTTACAGTTGGCCATTCTGAGACAGGCACTCGCATTCTTGGCGCCTTGCCCGAGCACACCGCCTGAAAGGGTGAAACAAGTGTGAAATGCACAAGATACAAACCTATGTTTGCAGCTGGTCGTGTAACACGTACTGCCAGCTCCTGTAACCTTACAATAAAATGGTTAATATTCAAAACGCTGGAGCTCTTCCCAGTGGACTCATAATTTGTGATCAAAATAGTGGACGGGATTAAAAGTAAGGAAAAGTGTGTAACATTTTTTTCTCTCTCAAAATTGTCCTCCCTTATTGCACTGAGCCACGTTCAATGTGCCTTGTGACAGGCATGAGGCGTATTTTAGCCTCGTATATTTTACTCACGTTCACATCTGCGGCTATGTGCAAAAAATAGTATTATAGTTACAATCATTTGAAATGAATGTGCTGCCATATGTGAAGCATTTAAAGTAAAAATTCAACGTCCATTTTTACCTCAAAGTCGGCTGTATGCAAACTATGTTAAATCATATTCAATTATATAAACATGTTCATTTTGTTAGGTAAGTTGAAGAGTTTGATCATAAATGTGTGCGCATGTTAAATTCTTTTAAATTCCCGAATTTGGCCTCTGAGAGGTATTAAAAAGATGTTTCTACAAGTTGCATTACTAATCAGCAGCTCATACTTTATCAAGGTTACTCACCATATGGTACTTTGACCGTCACACAATTACAAACGCAAAAAGAAAGCTATTCGGAGGGATTCCCACGGTCCGATAGATTTCATCTACATCGTTAGACAGTTGTCTACATGTGTTGGATATCTTGAAATAGAGGACGAATATTATGTTGTGTCCTTATCATTTAACCATCTGCCATCTTTGAAAGCAAAAAACTCATTTACAAAAAGGCAATTTCACGTGTTGAATGTGTACTTAATGGAAATGTAAAGGCCGTTATGCTGGTGCAAATATCTCAGGACGTTCAAAACGCCCAGCTCCATTTACTTAGTGGTGGAGGGTCACACATGTGGCAGAGTAACGATGATGCGCGATCGCAAAAGCCCGCACTCCCTCACACACAATAGCAAAGTAAATCCTACTAACTTTTAGAGGAAATGCCAGCAACATCGACTGTCAAATAGCAGAAGTGGAATACGATGTTATTATTTTCATACAATGTAAGATACTGTTGCCATGTCAACTATTTTATTTTCCTTTGTTTCGTTTCTTCTACCATGCGTTTATGTTTCATTCTTTCAAGTAGTTTATTAAATTTTTGAATAGCAGAGCGTGATAAAGTTCCAAAGCATCAAGGGTAAACTAGATAAATATGCATTAAAACATGTTTTTGTCGAAGGAAAAGTAAACAAATATAAAAAGAAAGCAATAGTGATTCTATGAAATAATGGCGGGCAAATACATATCTCTCTCTCTCTCTCTCTCTCTCTCTCTTCTCTCTCTATCTCTATCTCTCATTCACCCCTTCTCTATATCTCTTTCGTTCTCTCTCTATCTCTCTATCTCTATTTATATCTCTACCTCTACATATATATCTCTCTCACTAACACACACACATACACACTCGCATGCATACAAATACGCACACATTCACGCACATTCACGCAATCAAACGCGCACGCGCGCGCGCACACATACGCAAGCACGCACGCACACACGCAAGCACGCACGCATGCACACAAACACGCAAACACACACACACATATACACACACACAGAGTCAAATAGACAGACAGACAGACAGACAGACGGATGGACGGATGGACGGACGGACGGACGGACAGACAGCAGACAAACATACAGACGGACAGATAGACACAAATACAGACATACAGACATGCAGGCAAGCAGGCAGAGACAAAACATAGATAGAAGAAAGAACCATGAAGACAGACAGAGAAACAGACACAGACACGCATTTCATAAAGTTGCACAGACATGCGAGCACAATCACAAATAACACATACTCACGCTCGCTCCCACAATCACACAACATCACATACAAGCGCGCGCGCACACACGCACGCACATACACACACACACACACACACACACACACACACACACACACACACACACACAGTAACATATAAAAACACAAAGACACATTTTACCGTTCGGCAATATGGTTAGTTCACAAATATAAGTGTGAAAGCGAGCACATCGGAGATAGTCAAGCTATGTCTACGTGTCCTTGATGATCAACAAGTACAGCCATCTTTGTTTGCAGGCGAACACACGTGCACTGAAATCAGTCAGCACGGTACAACGCAACGACCAGCTCACCTGCGAGACACAGATAGCCGAGCGTGGCCATGAGAAGCAGCATGCTTCTTATTTTTGAACAGCGAAACGGGCTGGAAGGTGGGACGTCACTCGGATGAAATGTCGCACAGACACTTACATCCACGGCAGCAGCCTGACGTGATCACCGCCTTAGCAAAAATACACCTTCAGAGCTTCCTGAGGAGCACAACAATTCAGTGTCAGGCACAAATTCCTAAAGCCGCTGAATGTTCCGACAGCCCAGTCAGTGGAGGAAGACAGAGTCGAAGGTCAGACACAGCAAATGGCTGTTATATCGGTGTCCTGCAAGTTCACACTGAAAAACTCAAGGACCATATCGAACCATTTAGAACTAGTGGGTGTAGCTTGCACCACCATTATCTCATGTGCCTCTGGTTCAAGATACCCTCATGACCCACATTATCATAGTCATGCGTCTATTTTGTAACATGCATTAATTACAAAATGTTGATATGACTGAATCCTGTGCATTAGCATGCCACGGAATAGTTTGTTTTTAAACAGACAGTAGATTGTGCTAGGCTTTATAAACATTTCAAAATGGCTTTTGCTAAAATATCCTTTAAACTCAATGATTTGAAGAAGAAAACAATCATTGCATTAAAGTGAGGAAACTTTCATGACAAGTTTGATTGGTACTGCAGAGGGCAATTGTTACGAGATCTTGCAAGGGGTGGGGGGACCCGGAAGAACTGTATCTCTGACCATGTGTTACAACGCCGCAGAGCACTCCATGGAACCTTTCTAATTTCCTTGTTCATCCCCCACCCTGACAAAGGACTCTTGATAACACCTGAACCGTTGTCATTTTGAGTTATGCGCAGCTTGGAGTCTGCCCTCGAATCAGAACCACGATTTGACGATACCCCGTAATATGATAGAGTCTATCGTGGTTCACACAATCAGTGAAAGTAAAACTCCTTTTAATGCCAAAAAAGAAATTATGTTTCATTCAATACAGAAAACAACATTACTTTTATGTCCGTTGTAATTTATGTGAAACAACTGCAGAAAATGTATTCCTTTGACATGATACTTTCAGCATCTTAAAGTTGAAAGTCAACACTTCTTAACATTCTCTGTCAAATCGAGGGAAAGGGATGGGAGTGAGGTTGGGGGGGGAGGGGGGGGAGGGGTGGCGTGTAAGGGAATGGGAGGAGAGAGGAGGTTGGGGCTGAGTGGTCAAGATGTCATTGCACAAGATCTGCAGTTGCTTGCCTCTGGTGGTGGGTACGACGTTCGAAGCGGCGCGAATCCGAGAGTTGCATCCGTGAGTGAGGCACTCAACTCACACTGCTTCCCCCACCCAAGTGTAAATCCAAGTTCCCAGAGTTGCATCGTGAGTGAGGCACTCAACTCACACTGCTTCCCCCACCCAAGTGTAAATCCAAGTTCCCAGAGTTGCATCCGTGAGTGAGGCACTCAACTCACACTGCTTCCCCCACCCAAGTGTAAAGCCAAGTTCCCAGAGTTGCATCCGTGAGTGAGGCACTCAACTCACACTGCTTCCCCCACCCAAGTGTAAATCCAAGTTCCTCTGAGGGCTGAGCGGGAGGACTGTACACATTAATTTTGATCCGCTCATTTGCAGCTGCTCGAGAAGTTGAGATCTTCTCTTCTTTTCGTAAAGATAAAGATGGTCCGATGAAGAGGAAGTAACAATGTGCGGTTTGAGCACCCATCAGTGGCCGAAAAGTTCCAACATAAAGGCTAGCGCCAACTTTATCTGGAGCGAGCCATGGTGACAAAGCAGGAAGAAGATTATATAATCTCAGTGTGGGTCAGGTGTTATCTGAGGACGTGCTTCACAGGGACGTCTACACAAAAATTTCTCAGTGTTGATGAAGTTTGTCTAAGACCTCGTAACGCGCATTGCTCACCCCACTCAAGAGCAATAATGGGGACTTCTGAGGGCTGGGCGGGAGGACCATACACAAGTCATTGTGATGCGCTTCTTTGCAGCTCACCACAGATCTTAAGATCTTCTCTTTCTGTAAAGTTGAAACTAACTAATGACTGAACAGTAAAAATATGCGGTTCGAGCACCCATCGGTGGCTGAAAAGTTGCAATACAAAAGCTTGAGCCACCTTTATTTTGAGCGAGCCATGGTGACCAACCAGGAAGCAGATTCTACAAGCTCGGTGTGGGTCTGACGTTATCTCAAGGCGAGCCTCACATGAACCTGTAAACAAGTTCTCAGCGCTGAAGTAATTTGCCTCAACCCACTTTAACACCAAATTGTTCTAGCACTAATGTAGCCCGCTTATAAAGTCTCATAGAATGTGTACCCTCTTAATTCTGTTTGTTTTCTACTTCCACGTCAATTTCGTCGCATTTCTTTTTGTTCTTGTTCTTGTTTCTGTCTTCTTCGTTCTTCTTCCCCTCCTCCTCCTCCTCTTTCTCCTCCTCCTCCTCCTCCTCCTCCTGGTCCTCCTCCTCCTCCTCCTCCTCCTCCTCCTCCTCCTCCTCCTCCTCCTCCTGGTACTCCTCCTCCTCCTCCTCCTCCTCCTCCTCCTCCTCCTCCTCCTCCTCCTCCTCCTCCTCCTCCTCCTCCTCCTCCTCCTCCTCCTCCTCCTCCTCCTCCTCGTGGTCCTCCTCCTCCTCCTCCTCCTGGTCCTCCTCCTCCTCCTCCTCCTCCTCCTCCTCCTGGTCCTCCTCCTCCTGGTCCTCCTCCTCCTGGTCCTCCTTCTCCTCCTCCTCCTCCTCCTCCTCCTCCTCCTCCTGCTCCTCATCTTCCTCCTCCTCTTTCTCCTCCTCCTCCTCCTCCTCTTTCTCTTCCTCCTCTTTCTCTTCCTCCTCTTCCTTCTCCTCCTCTTCCTCCTCCTCCTCCTCCTCCTCCTCCTCCTCCTCCTCCTCCTCCTCCTCCTCCTCCTTCTCCTCCTCCTCCTCCTCCTCCTCCTCTTTCTCTTTCTCTTTCTCTTTCTCTTTCTTTTCCTCCTCTTCCTCCTCTTCCTCCTCTTCCTCCTCCTCCTCCTCCTCCTCCTCCTCCTCCTCCTCCTCCTCCTCCTTGTTTTCCTCGTTCCTTCCTTCTCTTGCTTCTTCTCTTGCTTCTCCTCCTCCTGCGGATGCCCTTGTCTACATCAGCGTCTCCATCATCATCATCATCATCGTCCTTCTCATCGCCGCCGTCGTCGAAGGCCGCAGCAGAGATTCCGTCATAAAGGTTGAAGATGGGGTGTAGCTGGGTGTATTGCGAGCGTTGGTGGTAATACAGCATCTTCCAGATGAAACAGAACGCAATCAATCATTGCATTGTTCAATAATTCCCTTCCTCTAATACCCCGACGCGGGATCTCAGGTTGTCAGTTCAGTGGAAAACGTGTTTGAGGGAAGTCAGAAACTGCCTTGTTGTGGGTGTAGTACCCAAACAGCGGTGACAGGCAACGGACCAACCAAAAACACCAGCAGGGAAAAACAGTCAGCTTGCGTTATCAACAAATGGAGCTTGAGGGCGATCCAGATAGACCAATGGGAGATAGGCCAGAAAATTGCATAGGCTTGGGTTCAAGGGTCAAGCTCTTGGCAAGGGTGAATTTTGAAAATGCCTAACCAGGAAAGTAGTGTTGAGGACCCGAGACGGTGTGACGTTATCAGCAAGCAAGGTGCAAGCCATGGCCTATCAGCATTTAGTCAGCAGGTCAACGTGCATAGACTTTCTTGAGGTGCAGATAATGTTTTTCCTGATGGTATGTTCTAAACTCTTTTCCATGTTTGCACACTCCTATGATGCATGTGTGAAAACATTTCTAAGTAGATAATCACATTCAATCATTTGTTCATGCATTCATTCATTCATTCATCATCCATCCATTCATTCGTGTTATTCATTCATTCGTTCGTTTGTTTGTGATCCATTTATTTATTTATCCATCAATTCATTCGTTCATTCTTTCGTTAGTTCATTCATTTGTTTGTTCATTTATTTTATTTGTTTATTCGTTTGTTTGTTCGTTCATCCATTTGCACATTAACACATTGGTCTTTTATTCCTTTATTCATTCATACATTCATTTCTTTATTCGTGATTCCTAAGTAAATTGTGTATGTGAGGTGCTTCTCACACGCAGATGGATAAGACCACGTTAGGTTTCATCCTTCATCTTTATTGTTTCAAAGCGAGGGACAAAACAAGACACGATTCTTGACGTATCGTACAGATCAAACGTGTTGGGAATCTCGTATCACTAACAAATGATACTAAATCAATGTACAATTGTTCTCACACACATAAAGCGTAGGTCATCAACTGTTTCAATGTTAAGGAATGAACATCTGACCATTCATTTCTGTCGAGTCCTCTTTGAGTTTTACCTCCAGGTTGTGTTTTTTTTCTTAAATAGGCAGGTGTGATAAGTGATTCCGTGCGCGCATGCGTGCGTGCGTGTGTGTGTGTGTGTGTTTTCAGAATACATGAAAATTGTAGAACACTGTTTGCCTTTTTGATTAAATACTTTGAAAGAACGGTGTTTTTCATAGTCACTACAACCAATGCAGACACCATTATCATCGAGACTGATATAGGCAAGAACAAGTATATGCCCTAGCCTCATCAGCGAAAGCACTGCCTAAAACTTGTTGCGCTTGACATTCACACACACATACACAAACACACATACACACACACATACACACACACACACATACACACACACACACATACACACACACACACACGCGCGCGCGCACACACACACACACACAGACACACACACACAAACACACACACACACACACGCACGCGCGCGCGCGTATCAAAATGTGGGCGCACAAATGCATTCATTCATGCCCACCCCCGAACATTTTGCGATGTAACAAAGAATACCACGAAACCAGATGCTGCTGTAGTACTATGGATCTTTTGTAATATGACGTTATTGTTTTATAAAATTAAAAGTGTTTTAATGTTATTCACGCCCCCTGCCTCGAAAACATGTATAGTTTGGAGACATGTTTCTCGTTCAGGACTTAATTATGGTCAAAGATGTATTCAAGTGCGTATGTGTGCGCGCGCGCGTGTTTGTGTGTGTGTGTGTGTGTGTGTGTGTGTGTGTTTTGTGTTTTTTTAATGGTGTTGTTGTTGTTGTTGTTTTGGGAGAGAGAGAGAGAGAGAGAGAGAGAGAGAGAGAGAGAGAGAGCGAGCGAGAGAGAGAGAGAGAGACAGAGAGAGAGGGAAGGAGGGAGGGAGAGACAGACAGACAGACAGACATACAGGCAGGCAGGCGGGCTGGCGGGCAAGCGGACGGTCAGGCAGGCAGGCAGGCAGACAGACAGACAGGCAGGCAGGTATATATTTTGTGAATACTTGATTGCGTGCTTTCCTGTGTAATGAAAAAATACCCTGCAAACTCTGTGAATTCTGCTACAACTAAGTCAGTTCTGTTTAACGAATTTTAATCTGCAGACCACCTGCGGTAAGTTTCGAGGCTACAAACTCGCCTCAGTCGAATTACTTCACGTCCAGTGCACGCTGAAGTCGTCAACACCTTCTTAAATAAAACATTGTGGTTGTGATCCATAAATTACATGATATTTTATACTTAAAGACTATGGGCGTTTGCACACCATATAATGGCGTCAGAATACAAGTCTGTTTTCTCCACACGCATCTTCATTTGACTTGACTGAATATGCACTTATGACCTTAGAGCTATATTCTTCTGATGTTGTCCCCTCACTGATTAGTTGTAAACTAGTTCTGTACTAATCAACTACTTACATATTCGGGAATGAAATAGCAGAATTAAACCCTCGGCTTTTTTAAACAGATTTGCGATTTTTTATTTTTTTAAAAGACTGATTTGGTTGATAAAGAAAACCCAGTGGAAAAGCCTCCTCAAACCTCCGAAATGTCGCCTTCCTTCCCTGGCTTCGTCATCGTATTAGCTTCATCATAGTCACTGTTGCCAGATGACGTCATCTTCGGTTTGGGCTTGACTACAGCGTAGATATCTTCACCCACCCTGACATGCGTTGCAAGCTCACCAGTGACGTCATCTACCTCTGCATAGGCTGACCTCACAACCCCTGCTACGTCACAGTCAGAGCCAGTGATGACCTGTTGCTCCCTTTTGTGGAAGTCGGCCTCGCTGTAGTCGTTCTCCGACGTCATGTGCAGCCTTGCCGTGGCGTAGACGGAGTCGATGACGTCAGAAGCAGCCTGGCGCCCTCTGGCCAGATGGTCGTAGCTGTAGTCCGTGTCCTCCCCCGCTCCCCCCACCTCCCCCAGACGACCGTAGGTGGCGGCAGGGTTGGAGGAAGAGCTCTGGGGCTTCTTCCCTCCCAGCCTGTCGTAGTCCGGGTCATCGTCTGAACTCCTTGGGTTGCCATGGCAACCAGGAGCAGCGGCGTTGCCACTTGGAGATTTGTCTCCGTTTCCAGTCTCGTCAATGTCGAGGTTGTGTTCGTCACCTGGAATAAAACGACCATCTGTTTAAAAACCACAATATTTTCAACACACTGTGTATTTTCCTGGGCAGTTACAGGATCCATTTTCGTTATCTAAGAATGATTTATCCCTCCAGGTTTACTGGAGGTCCTACAGACTTTATATGTCTGTCTGTCTGTCTGTCTGTCCCGTCTCCACGGCTTATATCTCAAAAACTACTGGACGGATTTCCTTGAGATTTTGCACACTGACTGGAAGTTAGGTCCGATTCAATATTATCAAATTTTCAGAATCGAGGTTTGAAAAGAAAGTGACTTTTTTACATTTTGGTGTTTCAATGAAAACGATTCAACAGACTCCATTTTGCAAAATCTGTGACGTCATCATTTGACGTCGTATAACGTGACGTCATTTGCGAGGAGATTTTTGAAGGAGGGTGAATAGAATAGAATAGAATAGAATTCTTCGGCTTGCTTAGGCGTCCAGGGCCTATCGCCGATTCAGGTAGTTCTCTGGCTGTATTTTTATTGTTCTTGGCCCGTATTCACGACGGCGATTTATCTTTTCAACACTCGATTTATCTCCTATCCCCGATTTATCTTGACTTCGGTTTAAATTCTCCTATTCATGACGGCGATTTAGCCCTAAACTCGCGTCAAAGCAGAGTGTTAAACTATTCTCCCGAAGTCGGCAAGATAAATAGATAAACCGGGGTTATCGAGAGAGGCAAGATGGCAGCGATTGTGCTTAAGAAACGAATTCATGACAATCTGTTAAGGAAAAACCGAGTATTCCGAGACCGAAGGCACCCGTTAGAAGTATTTAATGATGAAGAGGTGTTCAGAAAGATTCGATTCCATCGAAAGGAAATCTTGGCCATCACCGACGAGATCCATAAAGAAATCAGTCGAACCCAGAATTATTCAAAGGCACAGCAACCGAAAGAATGACGTCGTCAGGCAAGTCCTTCTTGCGCTTAGATTTTATGTAAGTGGCGCATTTCAGGACCAACACACTCATTTCGGTTTCACTGAAGTTTTTTGCCCTTGCCTTTCTCTCTTTTTTCTTGCTAGCCATTTTTTTCTATCTACTCCACGTATTTAGATATAGATCAGTGTCTACGCGAAGAAAACACAACGTAACCACGGTAACCACACACGGTGTGTGCGTGAATCACTGAATGAGTACGAATGCACATGTCTGGGTTGAACATCTATAATACACTTCCTCCTCTGTGTGACTGTGTGAGTGTTAATTCAGCGTCTATGACATGCCAAAGGAAAGCAAAGCATGTCATAATAGGAGCTTCCTGAACCTATCCATCATGTTTAAAATATATGGTTGATTGTTCCTGGGCCGATAGCTTAGAAATGGATTTACATGCTTTACAAACACTCCGTCATTGCAATTCTCTAATGGCTCAGCTGGTAGAGCATTCGACTCTTGGTCATGCATGACCAGGTTTGATTCTGCGCTGAAACTTTTTTTTTCTTCTCTTTTTTCGAGAGGTTGTGGTTTTGTTGTGTTTTTATGTGTGTTTTCCCCCTCTTTTCTCGAGAGGTTGCGGGTTCGAACCCAATCTTTTCTTAAATGCCAAAACCTGGAGGTTCAGCGCCAGCGGTTTTTATGTGTCTTTCATAATTAAACGTAGATTTTGATGTAATAAGTCGACGCATTTTTGGGCTTCAATAGAAACAACATTTCCCCCTAATCTAAAGCCTGAAATTCATGCAAAATGTAGAATAAGTAAAACCAACGTTACTGCAAAACTATTCACTTTAGTAAAGCCATAATAGACATGACAAAGAC
>JAWQFJ010007701.1:20000-24687 GCA_034096865.1 Theodoxus fluviatilis
ACAGTTGAAGCAGTTGTTGTTACTTCTGAAGAAGCATGCAGCGTGGTAGAAGTGGGGCTTGTGCCTTCAGGAAGAGCAGTTGTCTGTGTGGCCCTCGATGAAGAAGCAGCCGTATGCCTACTCGTAACTGAAATATGCGCTGTAGATGTTCACCTCGAGGATCATCAGATATACCTGTAAAGCCCTCGTTAAATGTTTTCTATTCCCCTTCAGTGCTGATATGCAGGATTTTAATCGGAACTATTACGGTGACATTTGGGTTTAAATATGTCAAATCTCAAGTTCTGTGCCAAAGAGTGGAACGACATAATGTTTCCTCGTGAAAAAGACACTGCGCTCTTGAATGAAACTGGTATCAAGGTGTAGCAAGCTAGGACACTATAAGTGATTTTTTTCTCTTTAGAAGGAACACTGCTTTCTGCACTTATTTTTAAACTACAGATATTGATATATGAAATATAGAATATAAAAAATGCATTGAATACAGTATTGTGATTTTATAAAGCGATCAAATGACACAGGAATGTTCATTATTTCAAACCTGATGAGGTTAAGAGTTTTTATTCAGTTAACAATCATCACATAATATTGCTTTCATGCTATTAGATTACTATGTTAATGACTAAAAGAATATTTACACATGCCATTATCCAACACCTGAAAATACAATACTTTGAATCATCACATTGTTAACACAGGCTGTGTCGACAAAAAATAAAACGGTGTTTAATCTACTGATCCCTTCACCCGTTACCCTCATGAGTATACCCATCTGCCTATCTGAGATGTTATCTCACACATGTGTAAAAATACCAAATTGCATCGCTGCGTAAAGCATACGCTCCAGTCCTATGTTATTACTTTCGTCACAACTTCACTCTTGTCTAAGAGGGCAGGGTGTGGTTTTTGTTTGTTGGTGGGTTTTGTTGCTGTTGTGTGTGTATGCGTTTGTTGTTGTTGTTGTGGGGTTGTTTTTTTTTTGCTGTTGGCGTTTGTTATTTGGTTTTGTTTTGTTTTTGTTTGTTGTTTGTTTTGTTTTTTGGTGTGTGGTGTTGTGGTTTTTTATTTTTTGGGGGGGGAGGTTTCGGAGGGGTTTTGGGTGGACGGGCATTGTATTTTTGAACGAATTCCTAGGGGTACAACTGGATGATTTTTACAAACTTAGTGTTACGACATTTCAAAATCAAACAATCAATTAGGTCACTGAAACAAGTTCATCCGAATATTCAAACTGTCCTGTCAAAATTGGACGTGTATTTTGCAACGTCGCAGCGGAGAATCGCTATGATGGATTGAAAATACTATTAGTCTGCTTGTGAGAGCTGAATTACAATACGACAGGTGGAAATAGGCTCTAGATACTTTAATAGTCTTACCTCGACAATGCCCTACGTCTTGAGGGACATCGGGTGTGTATCCACACGTAACGACAAGATTTGAGCCGTCCTGGGCTGAATCATAAACAGTTCATCGGATAATTGATCAACATAGTGTAATACAATGTGGTATGCGTGAGGTAAGTACGTAATAGTTGTTGCTACATTGTGTTCGTTAGTATCAACTGATTTGAAGAGATGAATACAGCAACTGTTAGAATATGCAAAAGATGAATAATCCAGTTTTCTCCCACCCCAGGGATTGAACCACGGCACGGCACCTCCCACATAAGTTAACGCCAAAGCTTGCTCGCCTTCATCCGCCTGTCAAAAGACAGGGTTTTAATGGACGTGTAGAGGTTTGGGAGCTGACTATGCACTCATGCAGGAAGGGAGACCAATGGATATGGGACTGTCAGGAGCTAGTGATCTACAGATTCATAATAATCAAAATAATCATTCAGTTTTCTCCCATTCCCGGGATTGAATCACGGCATTGCGCCTCGTAGTATTGAGTTTTTCCATGACTTCAATGGAGCAACTTTTTTTAACCGCTCCTCAGGAAACATGCTTATAATTATTTGGAAAAGGCACCAATAAACTGTTTTCCCCATGGCATGACCTGGATATGGGCAAATACCATTGCCATGATGTCTAGACTCATTTTCTTAACAAAGACGATTAGGAATTATACATGTATTTTCCTTCACCTCTGACCACCGCCCATCCACTGGGGAATCTGTTCACGCCATCCACCTTGACACTGACGTGAAAAGGCGTCGTGGTGTTGACGCGTTTGTACTGAAGTTCCTTGTCACATTGGAGGAAAGATCCTTCACTCCACCCCACACTGGAACACCTGGACATTTTGACTGATGTGTAGTTCTCCGTGACCAGTATGACGTCAGCCTGGCGCGGGACACAGTCGGCTGCGTCCACCTGGCAATGCCACGTCTCACTGTCTCCCGCTGTAAAGGTGTAGTTGTTGCCCTGGTTACCGTCGTAGTGTACGGCCACAGTAGGAGCAGTGATTGTAGTCCCGGTGTGGAAGTTTGTTGTAAAGTTTCCTAGGGCAAAATTGGTGGGTCTAGTTATGTGCATTCATTGATAAAATATGTATGCGTACATGTGAGTGTGTGTGTGTGTGTGTGTGTGTGTGTGTGTGTGTGTGTGTTCGGTGTATGTGTGTGTGTGTGTGTTTAGTGTATGTGTGTGTATGTATGTGTGTGTATGAGTGTGTATGTCTGTAAGTGTATGTGTGTGTGCGTGTGTGTGCGTGCGTGCGTACGTGCCTGTGTGTCTGTGTGTGTGTGTGTCTGTCTGTGTGTGTGTTTGTGTATGTGTGTGTGCGTGTGCGTGTGTGTGTGTACGTGTGCGTGTGCATGTGCGTGTGCGTGTGTGTGTGTGTGTGTGTTTGTGTGTGTGTGTGTGTGTGTGTCATATAAATATGTATGTAAGCCCGCGTGCATACACACACACACACGCACAAGTAAATTTTGTGCAAGAGGGCCAAACACAATGCGAAATAGTTATGGCTGCCGGCACGACAGCACGTACAAATAGAAGCCATTTAAGTTGACTGTATAATTACGCACACATTCACATGAAAAGCAAGCAAGCAAGAGTGTGTGAGAGAGAGAGAGAGGGAGAGAGAGAGAGAGAGAGAGAGAGAGAAAGATAGAGAGAGAGACAGAGACATAGAGAGAGACAGAGAGAAAGAGACAGAGACAGAGACAGCGAGAGACAGAGACAGAAAGAGAAAGAGAGACAGAGAGAGAAAGAAAGAGAGACAGAGAGAGAAAGAGAGACAGAGACAGACAGAGAGATGGAGAGAGAGAAAGAGACAGAGAAAGAGACAGAGAGAGATAAAGAAGTACACACACACATACGAAAGAGAGACAGAGAGAGAAAGAAAGAGAGACAGAGAGAGAAAGAAAGAGAGACAGAGACAGAGAGAGAGGGAGAGAGAGAAAGAGAGAGAAAAAGAGACAGAGAGAGAAAGAGAGAGAGAGAAGTACACACACACATACGAAAGAGGGACAGAGCAGTGGGGGAGGGGGGATAGAAGGAGGAGGAGAAAGAGGAAAAGGAGCAAGAGGAGGAGCAGGAGAAGGAGGAGGAACAGGAGCAAGAAATATGAGGAGTCAGGTAAGCACGGTTGTGATGGCCAGACAAGTTATGGTCGAGCAGGAATGAATGGAGAAGCAGGTTTAGGTTTGTGCGGTATGGTGGGAAGCCGCGACGGGACTGGCAGAGGCGTTGTTACGAGACTACTCGGTCACGACTTCCTGTGGCGTCCGTGGGGGATGGTTGACCACGCTAGTAGCGACCGCTCGCGTGAAAAAAGAGGGAAATCTGCAACAATATTGGTGGCACAGCTGGGGGGGAGCTGGTGGGAAAACGTGACTCTGGAGATGTGTGCCGCGTCGTTCGTCCAGATACTTTTCATAGGACTTGGACCCAGATTTCCTGTGTTCTTTGGATGTCTGAGCTGCGGCTAGAGTGAATTGGAATTGGCCCCGACCGTCCCCTCTACAGACTAAAACCCCCGCGGTCAGCTGCCCAAGCAAAGTGGGAAGGGGAAAAACGCGAAGTACTAAATCAGTTGCCGTGCCCATAGTGTGAAGATCGTCTTCTACTGGTCCTCAGGTAACAACCTATAACTTACGCTGTTTCCCTGTTCCAAATTTTTGTTTTGCTTTTTGCATTCTTTGCCACAAAACTAAATCCTTTTTTGCACAAACCCCCTGCCACTGATAGTAGAGATCGGAAAGTTGGTAACCTCTTGTAGTTACTGAATCACATATGTCGGCCTTATTGCACCGGCATCATAACCAAATCTTCTTTCTTATCCCGAGCCATTTCCGGGACCAACCATGGATGCTGTTGACAAGTTCTGTTCCTATCAAGAGAAGGTTGGTACCATCAGTAAGCATCACGAAACATCCACAATTATTAATTGTCCTCCTTATAACACATCCTATTTCCACCACATCGGTCTGCACTTTGTTCACTTCTCGTTGTGGTTCATATAAAGGAAAGGTTTCCCCGGGATGGCATCATACCCTCACAACCTCTTATTTCCCTGTCATAAACGTGGACTTGAAGTTTTCACCTAACTGTTACACGTCCACCACTTGCAAGATTTCCAGTTCTTACCAACCAGAACCTTTTTCCCTCACCTAAACATCACATACCTCTTTTTTATTACCCATGTTTTTATGTCCTTCTGTTCATGCTCAAGGACATAATCATACTCGTTACTTTCCTATGTATTCTTTTCCATCTCCAAGTCCCGGCCCTGTAACACA
>JAWQFJ010007702.1:0-5000 GCA_034096865.1 Theodoxus fluviatilis
TGAACCGCAGCACACATAGAACTCCAGAGAGAGAGAGAGAGAGAGAGAGAGAGAGAGATTGAAACACACACAGAGAGAGAAAGAGAGAATGGAGAGAGAGAGAGAGAGAAAGAGAGAGAGAGAGACAGAGAGAGAGAGAGTGAGCGAGAGAGAGAGCGTGAGAGAGCGAGCGAGCGAGCGAACGAACGAGAGAGAGAGAGAGAGAGAGAGAGAGAGAGAGAGACAGAGAGAGAGATTGAAACACACAGAGAGAGAGAAAGAGAGAATGGAGAGAGAGAGAGAGAGAGAGAGAGAGAGAGAGAGAGTGAGCAAGAGAGAGAGCGAGAGAGAGCGTGAGAGAGCGAGCGAGCGAGCGAGAGAGAGAGAGAAAGAGAGAGAGAGAGACAGAGAGAGAGACAGACAGTCTGTCTGGGTAGAGAGAGAAACAGATAAAGAGAGATAGAGAGACAGAGAGAGATAGAGAGAGATAGAGAGAGAGCGAGAGAGAGAGAGAGTGAGCGAGAGAGAGAGCGTGAGAGAGCGAGCGAGCGAGCGAGCGAGAGAGAGAGAGAAAAAGAGAGAGAGAGAGAGAGAGAGAGAGAGAGAGAGACAGACAGACAGTCTGTCTAGGCAGAGAGAGAGGAAAAGATAAAGAGAGATAGAGAGAGAGATAGAGAGAGAGGTAGAGAGAGAGAGCGAGAGAGAGAAAACTGAACTGAACTTTATTGTCAAGGTCTTCGTCCCATTGCAATTATTCAAACGGCACACTTCTTATATGTACATCAGAATAATGTTACGGACTTCTTGAACTTCTGACTAATTTTCAAAACAATAGTCTAAGTTGATTGGGATGTATATTTTCTGTAATTCAATGCGTAATAAATGTACATGGCCAGTGATCTTGACAGTGTTTCATTCGCATTTTGCATGAGTGAAATACACAACCTCGAACTTGACCATCTACCCGTTATGTATTTGAGGTATTTTCTTCTCAAATCGTCATATGCATGACATGTTATAAGAAAGTGTTCCTCGTCTTCTTTCTGCTGACAGAATGGACATTAACGATCAAGCACACCTCGAAATCTTCTGTTTGATTTTAGATCGTTAATTCCAAATCTGAATCAGAGAGAGAGAGAGAGAGACAGACAGACAGACAGACAGAGAGACAGAGAGAGAGACAGAGAGACAGAGAGAGGGAGAGATAGAGATGGAGAGAGATAAAGAGACAGAGAGAGGGAGAAAGAGACAGAGAAAGAGAGAAAGAGACAGACAGAGAAAGTGATAGAGAAATAGAGAGAAAGAGACAGAGAGACAGACAGAAAGAGAAAGAGAGAGAGAGAGAGAGATTGATTTCGTTATTGTTTAGGCCGGCGGCCCGCCACAATGTTACAACAATTGGGGGTAGTGGGGGGGGGGGGGGTAATGGGGAAAGGGAGTTGGGGTCGACAATTAGTTACATTACATAGTGCTCATCGATGTACCATAGAACATGGCAGTGATTGTTCGGGTAACCGAATTTGTTTTTAACAAGTATTCGGTACTCAATAAAACGTGGTATTTTGTCAGTATTATACTAAATGTTGCAGACGACATTTCAAGGCATAATAGATATACATAGGAACATTTTTGTTTTTTAAGTACCCCAGACCATTTATGAACAAGGTGAAATTGAGCCCTGTGGTATTCATGTGTTTGATGTATCTGCTTAGGTATTTTAACCGTAGGTCTGAATAGAGATGGCAATTGAGTAAGAAGTGGGCTTCGTCTTCAATTTGATCTGTGCAGAATGGACAATATTTCTCTTCATCGACAAACGCATTACTTTTCAAGTCATTCGTTCCGAATCTAAATCGAACAAGTGCTACCTTGCATTTTGTAATTTCGAGAGAGCTCAAGTACTTTTCACACTGGAAATGGTTGATGGTTCTCTACAATGTAAAACGCTCACTAGCACTGACTCTGTGACTCCACTCTTGTATATAACAGTCTTGTAGCCTGATCTTAAGCTTTTTCAATAAACTTCTCTCATCAGCTGTGCCTCTGTTGTACCACACATAGGAAAATCCCGATTTACATTGGCATTCAGTTGAATTTATCAGGTATGTTGGAATTGGACAGCATAAGGAGTGCTTGCTTAGGTAAACGGTGATCAGGCATTTTTGACATCTTAAGCCAGTACTTCACTGCTCGGATTGTGCTGTTGTTGACCAGAGGAAATTTACCCGTTTCCCCATATATCAAGCTATTTGGAGTCTTAATATCAACATTTAGGAACCTCTTGCATGCAAACAAGTGGGACATTTCCACTGTCGGATGTTCTTTTTTTCCCCATATTTTTGAAGCATACAGTAACGCAGGTTGGACTTGTGCATCAAACATTTAAAAATACTTTAGGATTGCAGTTGCGAAGTGTCCAAACTGTTTTGAGCAGTGAGAGTTTTCTGTTTTGCCTTTGTTGCTGCGTAGCTAAGGGCACTTGTTTCTGATAGTTTGGTTATAAAGGAATATCCTAAGTATTTGTAAATATTCACAACTTCTAGTTCGTTTCCATTCAGGAACCATTTTTCTCCCTTTGTTAGGAACCCTCCTCTTCGGAAAACCATTACTTTTGTTTTGTTTACATTAACTTTAAGGCCAACTAGTTTTGAGGCACACTGAAGGTTATTAATCTGGGTGTGCAGCCCTATGCGGGCTGTGGCCAACAGTGCTACGTCATCGGCAAAAATAAGAAAAAACACCTTCTCCCTTCCAATCTGCAACTGTACACCATGTTTGCCATTTACACGTACGAAATTTGTGACATAATTTATATGCAGGGAAAAAAGGATCGTACTCTCTTTGGCACCTTGTTTCGTTCCAATAGGACATTCAAAGAAAGCTGAGGTGCTGCCGTTCCATCTCACGCATGCCTGAACTGAGTCATACATAGACTTTAACATATTTATGAATTTGGTGGAAACCCCTGATGTTGCTAATATATTCCAAACGCATGGGCGAAGGACGGTATCAAAACTTTTGTAAAGGAAATAAAAGCTATGTATAGTTTAGCTCTGCCTCTTCCGTGTACTGCGTTTGTTATTATGGTGTGGAGAGTAAAGATGTGGTCAATGGTTGAGTGCTTTTTACGAAAGCCTGCCATGCTTGTTCTCCAGATATCTTTCCGTTATCTTCCGTCCACGTTTGCAAACGTTTAGTCGGAATCGATGAGAAAATTTTACTCAACGTGCTAAGCAGTGAGATGCCTCTGTAATTATGGGGATCGAGAGGGCTCCCATTTTTGTAGATAGGTACAATAACTGATTTGCTCCAGTTTTTAGGGAATTTCTGAGAATGATATATGGCATTGAAGAATTTGGTTAGGAAGGGAAGCAAACGTTTTCCACCTATTTTTATAACCTCTCCCGGGATCTCGTCTGGACCTGCGGCCTTTGAGAGCTTGACTTTGGTTATAGCCTGCATTATTTCATGTTCAGAAATGGCCTTATCTAATATCTCCACCTGTATAGTGTTTGTTCGTTCGCTTTCTTTAAGGGTCTCTGAATAGTCAGCATTATGATTAAAAAGGTTTTCGAAATGCGACTTCCAAGTCATATTGATATCTGGTATCTGAGCTCGTCTACGCAGATTGCGTATTGTGGACCAGAATTTGTTGGAATTATCAATATTTTCCATTAGACTGTTCTTTAACTTATTCATATGTTCCCTTTTCCTTTCTCTGATAAATATTTAGTAGGTATTTCTATTTTGCACTTATACAATTTTGTCTTTCAGTAATTGCGATTTCTTATATGCTAAGAGAACTCGGTTCGCTTTGTTTTTAGTAAGTCTACAATCACTATCAAACCAGTCTGCGCTGTATTGTTCTGTCTGATTATTGACCCTGAAGTTGCGTCCCATACAGTTGGCGGCTCTGAGTAAGGCCTCCGTAACCATCTTAGTCGATGAATCTATGGAAGCATTTAGAACACTCAGGGCACAACCGAGTGATGCTTTAAACTTGGCAGACTGCATACAGGGATAAGAGCAAGGAGGAGGAAGTCCTCAAATATAATATATATACTTCCTCCTCCTTGCTCTTATCCCTGTATGCAGTCTGCCAAGTTTAAAGCATCACTCGGTTGTGCTCTGAGTGTTCTAAATGCTTCCATATAATATATTTGAGGACTTCCTCCTCCTCCTTGCTCTTATCCCATTATGATTATGGGTATAGTTTTTTGGGGCTCCTTGGTATATATCTTTCTTTTGAATTCTAGATGAATTTCAAGGGGCATATGGCTAGATTCAATCTTAGTACCCATTGAAATACACAGGTCTGTTACAGTGTTATTGTTAGCAACTAAGCAATAATTCCACGACGCTGTCTCCCTGCTGAGAAATGAAAGTGAATTTTCCGTCTGTATCCCCTTTGTTACTTCCATTTTCAATATAAATATGATGTACTCTACAGAGATCTATCAAGATTTCTCCGAATTGGTTGACATGTCTATCTTGGGATTTTCTGGTTCTTGTATACTCTGGACAGAAGCAAACAGTATTTTCGTTATGGTCATTCACATCATCCTCAATAGAATGTAGATTCCAGCAACCTGTCCTCGCGTTCAGGTCCCCAACTATCACAATTGTGGCATTAGGATATGAATATTCTATATCTAATAACTGTTCCTCCAGCAGTTCAATATTGCACTTAATTGGTTTGTCTCTGTAGTAAGGAGAGTCTGCTGGTGGTACGTACACGCACACAAGGATAATGTCTCTCCTGGAAGGGCCACAAACTTTTAGAGCAACCATGTTATCATGTCTACATGCAATACATGAAACTTTCTTCGAAAATGATTTCTTAATCAAAACTATAACTCCGCCCGAACGTCTTCCTAGGTGAGACAACTTAATTGCTGGAGAGTGGAAAGCAATATAATCGGCGAAATAAATTGAAAGTCAAAATTTTCGGATGTGAAAGTCTCAACAAAACAGCACATGCTGAAGGAGGAAATGTACTGTATGAAACCTGGTTCTGCTAA
>JAWQFJ010007702.1:10000-11032 GCA_034096865.1 Theodoxus fluviatilis
TCGTAATCGAGTGTTGGAAAGTGTCTTTTTAGCTTAAAAAGCACAAAACATTGCACTTTTTGCACCTGCCCATTCGAAAAGCATTATACATTATCTTCCTCCGTTTTGTATTTTAAGTTGAATAATAACAATCATTCGTTGTCAAGATCAAATACTTTTCCATTTATTTATCATTCTATGTTAAGAAATCAATGTTATCTACCAACCTGCCAAAGTTTGAGCTGATGCATGCATCAAAAACGCCCGTTGCTAAGGAAAAACTGTGGATAAAGTTGTTATTATTTGACCATTGATATATCAAAATAGCCGTGAGAACGCCATCTCCCTTTGAGTGAGTGTAACTTGAACAGTTTTTTTTAGAGATATGATTTTTATATTAAATGAAAGATAAACTTTTACACATGTTGAAAATATAAATATTTCAATATATAATTTCTGCGAGTTGAGACTCAGTTTGTGAAAACGGGTCACATGTACAATATTAGCTACAAAGGGTGATAGGCCTCAATACTTCCTTCCTTCCTTCTTTCCTTTATTCCTTCTTTCCTTCCTTCCTTTATTCCTTCCTTCCTTTATTCCTTCCTTCCTTTATTACTTCCTTCCTTCCTTCCTTTATTCCTTCCTTCCTTCCTTCCTTCATTCATTCCCTTATTAAACATTACAATCAAACCATTTAATGCATAGTCGTATGTTTCTGGGAGTAAGTATCATTAACACTTTTAAAGTACCGTACCATAACAATAAGCTTACCTGGTTTCTTAAGAAGCCTGGTTTGTTTTTGCCAGCAGGAGGTGAGAAAAATTTATCTACGTTATCTTCGGGAATGTGTCTTGACTTGTTGAAGATGATACACTTTAAGTGCTAAGGATGCACCAGCAAATTCACACCTTTGATACTTCGAGCTATTTGTAATAGGCTCTCTTTTGGCAGGGCAAACGCTTGCTGAATGTTTGGTTTTTACTCTCTTTTCTTTGCAATGGAGATTTTGACAAGAATGTACATTCCTCTCTCTCTCTCTATCTCTCTCTCTCC
>JAWQFJ010007703.1:0-18348 GCA_034096865.1 Theodoxus fluviatilis
CATCAAAGCGTCAGCATGCGGTGTCCTCCTTGTTAACAGCTCCTCCCCCCCTCTCTCTACCAGAATGGCTCACAATTCACATGGCAGAGAGATGGCAAAATGGGAAAGGATACTGTACAATGACAGAAGGGCCCTGTTGTAGGCACTGTGCACTCTTAGTCTTACACCGTAAGAGACATGGCACATGACAACAGTATTCCCTCCCAACATGAAAAACAGACAGACAAAACATTACAAAACGTCGAAAAGTCACAGTCAGGAAAGTAGAAAATCAGCGAGGATAATTTCCTACACATAAACACATGCTCCCGCAAGGGAAACAAGGTTATAAATCGAAATGACGAATTCGAGGCGAAATACTCATTCTTCCCTCTCACGGAAGAATAAGTGAAGCAGCAACGACAGGAATATGACATACCCTCACGCCCCCATTGCAACCAGAGAAGTACACGCGGGCGAAACAAGAGCACAGGAGGCCTAGACCTACCGCACAATGAAAAGCCACACACGCGAACCTATCTAGGAGGGTACATCATAGTCCTGCCGGCGCAGCATTCAAGTTTTGAACACTTAGACTGCTACGGTAGGAGAACGCGACGTACCACGAGCACAAGACGGCAGCACATAAAAGTACGCAAATGCGAAAGAATGCTCACGTGGTACAGTAATCGATGCGCTCCCATATACGAAAAGAAAACAAAGCGACACAGAGAAGAAACACATGACAAAGAGAACAGTGCGACAATTAGTCAACCGCGACAGGACAAAAGTCAACCATGACGGGACAAAAGGCAAGTAGCAGAAGACACATGAAGCACTCAGTATGGCAAAAAGAGTGAAAAACTTGGTACATGCGCCGCGGAGCTTGTAGACGCCATGCGGCTGAATTCAAAAGTCGAGGCGCAGCAGCAAAGTTCATGTAAGACGGAGGAAGTGCAGTCGTACGAGAAGCAAGCAGCAGGCGAATTAACGCGCGCGAGCAAGACGTGAGAGGCACTTCAAGGTGTGTCTACTGTCGTCGCACGAGAAGCAAGCAGCAGGCGAATTAACGCGCGCGAGCAAGACGTGAGAGGCACTGTCAGAGACAACACGACGTTTAAGCGGGGAATTTACTCGACCCGATAAACGAGTTGGCAAAGTGAGACAAACGTCGACACAAGTATGACTCCAAATGCAACAGTACGAATCTAACTCCGCCGGGGCGAGCTGCGAAGTCGTTCAAATACCATGCAGTAAGGAGACAAGGCATGTGACGAGCATTTGTAAATCACTGCATAGTCACAGCGACGAAATGGAAGTGTGCAGGGCCGAAAATGCCGGCGACGCCATTGTCGCAGCGTGCACGAGTCAATAAACCCCCCAGCGTGGAGGGAGTGAAGACAGCAAGAACGGCTCACCTGCGGTTTGCTCTGCTCTCAGCAGAGCTGCCACGGTGTGGCATTATTGCCCGTGTGGGCCGACATACTCACCGTACGTTGGCGAGTCGAAGTGGCCCTGTTGAGACGCAGTAGAACTTGGTAGTGCACTGTATCTCAGAGGTAGGCGAATGTCGAATTAATCTGTCACATCACGGCTTTTTTATATGCCCCAGCTGACAAACTACAACCAATGAGCTATCGGGTAACAGATAAACGTTGCTAACCCGAGTCATTGGGAGTTAACGCCCCTTTTAGCGTCTATCCCTACGACAATCTGTACTGGTGGAGACTCTGATCATGATCTCTACTGGTGGAGACTCGGATCATGATCTCTACTGGTGGAGACTCTGACCATGATCTCTACTGGTGGAGACTCTGATCATGATCTGTACTGGTGGTGACTCTGACCATGATCTCTACTGGTGGAGACTCTGACCATGATCTCTACTGGTGGAGACTCTGATCATGATCTCTACTGGTGGAGACTCTGATCATGATCTCTGCTGGTGGAGACTGATCATGATCTCTACTGGTGGAGACTCTGATCATGATCTGTACTGGTGGAGACTCTGATCATGATCTGTACTGGTGGTGACTCTGACCATGATCTCTACTGGTGGAGACTGAAAATTTCTACTGGTGGAGACTGATCATGATCTGTACTGGTGGTGACTCTGATCATGATCTCTACTGGTGGAGACTCTGACCATGATCTGTACTGGTGGAGACTCTGATCATGATCTGTACTGGTGGAGACTCTGATCATGATCTCTACTGGTGGAGACTCTGACCATGATCTCTACTGGTGGAGACTGAAAATTTCTACTGGTGGAGACTGATCATGATCTGTACTGGTGGTGACTCTGATCATGATCTCTACTGGTGGAGACTCTGATCATGATCTCTACTGGTGGAGACTCTGATCATATTCTCTACTGGGGGATACTCTGATCATGATCTGTACTGGTGGAGACTCTGATCATGATCTGTACTGGTGGAGACTCTGATCATGATCTGTACTGGTGGAGACTCTGATCATGATCTGTACTGGTGGAGACTCTGATCATGATCTGTACTGGTGGAGACTCTGATCATGATCTGTACTGGTGGAGACTCTGATCATGATCTGTACTGGTGGAGACTCTGACCATGATCTCTACTGGTGGAGACTCTGACCATGATCTGTACTGGTGGAGACTCTGATCATGATCTGTACTGGTGGAGACTCTGATCATGATCTGTACTGGTGGAGACTCTGACCATGATCTGTACTGGTGGAGACTCTGATCATGATCTCTACTGGTGGAGACTCTGACCACGATCTGTACTGGTGGAGACTCTGACCATGATCTCTACTGGTGGAGACTCTGATCATGATCTCTACTGGTGGAGACTCTGATCATGATCTCTACTGGGGGATACTCTGACCATGATCTGTACTGGTGAAGACTCTGACCATGATCTCTACTGGTGGAGACTCTGATCATGATCTGTACTGGTGGTGACTCTGATCATGATCTCTACTGGTGGTGACTCTGACCATGATCTGTACTGGTGGAGACTCTGATCATGATCTCTACTGGTGGAGACTCTGATCATGATCTGTACTGGTGGAGACTCTGACCATGATCTGTACTGGTGGAGACTCTGACCATGATCTGTACTGGTGGATACTCTGACCACGATCTATACTGGTGGAGACTCTGATCATGATCTCTACTGGTGGAGACTCTGACCATGATCTGTACTGGTGGAGACTCTAATCATGATCTGTACTGGTGGAGACTCTGATCATGATCTGTACTGGTGGAGACTCTGACCATGATCTGTACTGGTGGAGACTCTGATCATGATCTCTACTGGTGGAGACTCTGACCATGATCTGTACTGGTGGAGACTCTGATCATGATCTGCACTGGTGGAGACTCTGACCATGATCTCTACTGGTGGAGACTGACCATGATCTCTACTGGTGGAGACTGATCATGATCTCTACTGGTGGAGACTCTGATCATGATCTGTACTGGTGGAGACTCTGATCATGATCTCTACTGGTGGTGACTCTGACCATGATCTGTACTGGTGGAGACTCTGATCATGATCTGTACTGGTGGAGACTCTGACCATGATCTCTACTGGTGGTGACTCTGATCATGATCTCTACTGGTGGAGACTCTGACCATGATCTCTACTGGTGGAGACTCTGATCATGATCTCTACTGGTGGTGACTCTGACCATGATCTCTACTGGTGGAGACTCTGACCATGATCTGTACTGGTGGAGACTCTGACCATGATCTCTACTGGTGGAGACTCTGACCATGATCTCTACTGGTGAAGACTCTGACCATGATCTGTACTGGTGGAGACTCTGACCATGATCTGTACTGGTGGAGACTCTGACCATGATCTCTACTGGTGGAGACTCTGATCATGATCTCTACTGGTGGAAACTCTGATCATGATCTCTACTGGTGGAGACTCTGATCATGATCTCTACTGGTGGAGACTCTGACCATGATCTCTACTGGTGGAGACTCTGATCATGATCTCTACTGGTGGAGACTCTGATCATGATCTCTACTGGTGGACACTCTGATCATGATCTCTACTGGTGGAGACTCTGACCATGATTTCTACTGGTGGAGGCTCTGATCATGATCTCTACTGGTGGTGACTCTGATCATGATCTCTACTGGTGGAGACTCTGACCATGATCTCTACTGGTGGAGACTCGGATCATGATCTCTACTGGTGGAGACACTAATCATGATCTGTACTGGTGGAGACTCTGACCATGATCTGTACTGGTGGAGACTGACCATGATCTGTACTGGTGGAGACTCTGATCATGATCTCTACTGGTGGAGACTCTGACCATGATCTCTACTGGTGGAGACTCTGACCATGATCTCTACTGGTGGAGACTCTGATCATGATCTGTACTGGTGGTGACTCTGACCATGATCTCTACTGGTGGAGACTCTGACCATGATCTCTACTGGTGGAGACTCTGATCATGATCTCTACTGGTGGAGACTCTGATCATGATCTCTGCTGGTGGAGACTGATCATGATCTCTACTGGTGGAGACTCTGATCATGATCTGTACTGGTGGAGACTCTGATCATGATCTGTACTGGTGGTGACTCTGACCATGATCTCTACTGGTGGAGACTGAAAATTTCTACTGGTGGAGACTGATCATGATCTGTACTGGTGGTGACTCTGATCATGATCTCTACTGGTGGAGACTCTGACCATGATGTGTACTGGTGGAGACTCTGATCATGATCTGTACTGGTGGAGACTCTGATCATGATCTCTACTGGTGGAGACTCTGACCATGATCTCTACTGGTGGAGACTCTGATCATGATCTCTACTGGTGGAGACTCTGATCATGATCTCTACTGGGGGATACTCTGATCATGATCTGTACTGGTGGAGACTCTGATCATGATCTGTACTGGTGGAGACTCTGATCATGATCTCTACTGGTGGAGACTCTGATCATGATCTGTACTGGTGGAGACTCTGATCATGATCTCTACTGGTGGAGACTCTGACCATGATCTCTACTGGTGGAGACTCTGATCATGATCTCTACTGGTGGAGACTCTGATCATGATCTGTACTGGTGGAGACTCTGATCATGATCTGTACTGGTGGAGACTGATCGGAGTCTCTATCGGTAGAATCCCTGATTCTACCAGATCCTAGTCTACCGCGACATATACATTCAAGCCACCTTGAAAGAACGAACCAAGTGCAACAACAAACTGGTCATCAGTGTCCAAACCCATGAAACGTCACAAAGAAATTTTGCCAATTGATGAGATGACGCCACATACAAGAATTTAGTATGATTCAGGCTTAACACGTACCCAGTGAACTGGTTCTGTATATTCCTGCTGAGAAGAAGCCAACAATTCACGTGCACTTTCGCAGGTTTCACGTGTTAAGAAAATTAATCTTGGCTAATATTCACCAAGTCCTGGCAAAATACTTATTGGCAAACATTCGGCAAAAATTCGTCAACTATTGCGCCAAGTCTTCGCAAATCTTTAGCTTCTTAATAGCTTGACGAAACCAAGCCAAGATCTCGCAAACAAAGGATATTTGCGATATGGCATCGATCGGCACCATGCCCATACCGTAAGTGTGCAATGGCTGTAAATGTAAACGAAGCGACATATTTTTTCTGCCATTGTGTTCTGAGGGGATCTCACGAATATCTCGCGCTAATAGCTATTGGCATTACCTGTCGAGCCAATATCCCAAGTCTTTGCAAATATGTGCCAAGTCTTGGTAATAACCAGTTAAGAACCAAAACACTTGACCAAATATATACATTCAGCGAGTATATCCCAAGACTCGTCAAATTTTTACCGAATACTTGGCCAGTGTTTGCTAAGACTTGGCAAACATCAGTTAAGAGCCGGCTTAACCCGTGGGTGATAAAACCATGTTGCAGTGGCCTCAGGACAGGTCTGGTGATCGGCCTTTTGGTCGAACTCAGACGTCGTTCGATCTATGCTCCGCTGCAGGCGTGTCCTTGCGGACGTTAGCACTGCCTGAAGTATGCCCTGAAGCTGCTCCACACAACGGGGACTTGTTGAGCTAATACTCATCATATGTATATTTAAACTGACACTCTGTGTGTGTGTGTGTGTGTGTGCGTGTGTGTGTGTGTGTGTGTGTGTGTGTGTGTGTGTGTGTGTGTGTGTGTGTGTGTGTATGGGTGTGTGTGTGGGGGGGGGGGGGTGTTGGGTGTGGGCGTCTGTACATACATTGCAAAGGAAAAACATAACAAAACGCCTCACCTCAAAACCAACAATGTCAATCCGTCTTACAAGATGTACATAGTGCATCATCATGATTAACAACTGACACATTAGTCTTACAGGTCACAACTTAGCAGGGACATAAATCGCAAATAAAGCCAGTATCCTCTGCATTCTTAGCGGTATTCATTTCATCCCTTTCCCCCAGATAAATGACTCTACTGTCCTCTTTCCCTCCTCTCTCCTCACTGTCAGCTTTCTAACAAGACTTCTCCACCATCTATGCCTGGTTCATCACTGCTGACATTCCCCCTGGCATCTGCATGTGCTACTCAAACTGTGTACGATGAGATTTTACCGTCCTATTTCACGGTCACTTGTAAGTTGTCGCTGCGAACGAGGCCTATTCACAAAACGTCGACCCAGATTTGTACCGATCCAATCAGATTGAACAAACATTGAAGTCAAATCAGGTAACAACACAAAACACTGTTGTTAGTCTCTGCGACATCTTGGCCTTTCTTTCTCCCCTGTAATCTGTCCTGCATACTCTCTTCCCGTCTTTTCTAGTATTTGTTAAGTTACAAAACGCAAAACAGAACAAATTCTCACCATTTACAAAGTGATCCGAACAAACATATCGATCTGCCTTAGTGTCAAAAGTGAGTGACTTCAGGTTCAGTTGAGCGATCCACTCACGGCGCCTTTGAGTTGTGAGATCCAGCATTTCCTTGCCTTTTCGCGTTGCAACACGCGGTACGACAAAAAAAACGTCGATCATTCTCTCTGTCATGCTGATTGTGGCAGTTCTTCACACAGCAGGAGGTCACCATTGTAGAAACAAAAAACTTTCTGCTCCAAAAACAGTCGTGTCTTTCACAGATTTTGTAAGCGACGCGCCGTTGTTTCCCTAGAAGTAGGAAAAGATCACTCTGTCTTCCCGAGTGTGTCTCGATCTCGACGGAGCTCATAAGGCTTGTTCAGGAGTACTCAGCGCTGCATGAGCGCTTCATGTTGGCAATTGAGCGCTCTTTGCCACTCCTGAACGCCTCAGATTTTGTGCAGCGCTTCACTTGTTAAAGGGGAGGTAAATCTTCTGCGCCCCATGTTGTGTTGATAGACGCGAAGAAAGTGTTTTCTTTGCCACAGACATCGTTTATGCACGTTTAAATGTATTCTGCATGAATAAAGTCCACTACTGTGTCATCCTTACTTGCCATTACTCGCACATACAGAGCGCTTGGGGCAAATAAAGCCCGTTCCAGTCCCAAAATGATGTTTCTGAGGGTTATTTTACGCATCGACGGCCAGTGCGGGATCGAAGACGCCATTTTGATTGTGATGCAAAATCATCTGAAGCACGTCGGATTGGTGATTCACAGCGCTGCTCAGCGCTGAGTGAATCACGCCCCAAAATTGCCGTTCAGGAGTGAATCACATGCAGCGCTGAGCAGCGCTTTGAATCGCTGCGCCTCCTGAACAAGCCTAATGTCTCAGCCACGCTGAATGAGGTGACTGTTGACACGAGTGAGCTCCCTTGACATTCCTTCCTGGTAACGGCAAAACATTTTCGTCGAACGCCTGTGCGACTGGCAGCTCGGCGGAAGCTGTCCGGAGAAATTCTGGCTAATTTTTTTTCGAAGAAAGAAGTTATCCCCTTTAGTTCCCAGTATGCGAAGATTCCCACGAACTTTTGTCCCTGATTAGTCCCCCGTCCCGTCCCCGCTGACGAATGGTTTGTGGCGTACGAACCAGGAACTGAGCCTAGAATCCCAGGTGACAGAAACCGTGATAGTTTGAATATCGCAATCGTCAAAATGGCGGAGGCGCCTCCCTGATGTAATTAAGTGAGTATTGCTTAACGTAAATCCATTCAGATGTTTTCCCCTTTTTCACCTCATGTAAAATGTTTTTTTTACTGTGTCTCGTGGGTTTTTCGCAATGTTTTTACATCCCTTTTTTTCCAATGTTTTTTTAATTTGTCCCCGTCCCTTCTTACTGCTACTTACTCCTGTAGTGGTCCATGGTGGGGGTGGGTGGGTGTGGTGGTGGGGTGGTGTGGGTGGGGTGGGGTTGGGTGGTGGGTGGTGGTGGTGGGTGTGGGTGGTGGTGGTGGTGGTGGTGTGGGTGGTGGTGTGGGTGGGTGGTGGTGGTGGTGGTGGGTTGTGGGGGTGTGGTGGGGGGTTGTGGTGGTGTGGTGGGTGGGGGTGGTGTGGGTGGTGTGGTGGTGGGTGGTGGTGGGTGGTGGTGTGGGGTGGTGGTGGTGGGTGGTGGGTGGTGTGGGTGGTGGGTTGATGGTGGGTGGTGGTGGTGGGTGGTGTGGGGTGGTGGTGGTGGTGGGTGGTGTGGGTGATGGTGGTGGTTGGTGGGGTGGGGTGGTGGTATTGGTTGGGTGGTGGTGGGTGGCGGGTGGTGTGGGGTGGTGGTTTGGTGGTGTGGGGTGGTGGGTGGTGGTGGTGGTGGTGGTGGTGGTGGGTGATGGTAGTTTGTGGTTGGTGGGGTGGTGGTGGGTGTGTTGGTGGGTGTTGGTGGTGGTGGTGGTTGGGTGGTGGTGGTGGGGTGGTGGTGGTGTGCTGGTAGTGGTTGGTGGTGGTGGTGGTTGTGGTGGGGTGTGGGTGGTGGTGGTGGGTGGTGGTGTTGGTGGGTGGTGGTGGGTGGTGGTGGGTGTGGGTGGTGGTGGGTGGGGTGGTGGTGGGGTGGTGTGGGTGGTGGGTGGTGTGGGTGGGGGTGGTGGGTGGGGGTGGTGGTGGTGGGTGGTGGGGTGGGTGGGTGGTGGTGGTGGTGGTGTTTGGTGGTGGTGGGTGGGGTTGGTGGTGGTGGTGGGGTGGGTGGTTGGGTGGTGGTGGTGGTGGGGTGGGTGGTGGGTGGTGGGGTGGTGGGTGTTGGGTGGGTGTGTGGGTGGTGGGGGTGTGGGTGGGTGGTGGGTGGTGTGGTGGTGGTTGGTGGGTGGGGTGGGTGGTGGGTGGTGTGGTGGTGGGTGGGTGGTGGGGTGGTGGTGGGTGGTGGGGGTGGTGGTGGGTGGTGGTGGGGTGGTGGTGGGTGGTGTGGGGGTGGTGGTGGTGGTGGTGTTTGGTGGTGGGGGGGTTGGTGGTGGTGGGTGGTGGTGGTGGGTGGGTGGTGTGGTGGTGGTGGTGGGGGGGGTGGTGGTGGTGGGGGTGGGTGGTGGTGGGGGTGGTGGTGTGGTGGTGGGTGGGGGTGGGTGGTGGTGTGGTGGGTGGGTGGTGGTGGTGGTTGGTTGGGTGGGTGGGTGGTGGTGGGTGGTGGTGTTGGTGGTGGGTGGGTGGTGGGGTGGGTGTGGGGGTGGTGGGGGGTGGGGTGGTGGTGGGTGGGGTGGGGGTGGTGGGGTTGTGGTGGGTGGGGTGGTGGTGTGGTGGTGGTGGGTGGTGGTGGGTGGGGGTGGGGTGTGTGGGTGGGTTGGTGGTGGGTGGGTGGTGGTGGGGGGGGGGTGGTGGTGGTGGGGTGGTGGTGGGTGGGTGGGTGGTGGTGTGGTGGTGGTGGGGTGGTGGTGGGTGGTTGGTGGTGGTGGGTGTGGTGGGTGGTGGTGGTGGGTGGTGGTGGTGTTGGGTGTGGGTGGTGGTGGGTGTGGGTGGTGGTGGTGGTGGGTGGTGGTGGTGGTGTGGGGGGGTGGTGGGGTGGTGGTGGTGGTGGTGGTGTGGGGGTGGGTGGTGGTGGTGGTGGTGGGTGGTTGGTGGTGGTGGTGGGGTGGTGGTGGGTGGTGGTCTGGGTGCTGTGGGTGGTGGTGGTGGAGGTGTGGGTGGTGGTGGTATGGGTGGTGGTGTGGGTGGTGGTGGTGGTGTGGGTGGTGGTGGTGGTGGTGGTGGTGGTGTGGGTGGTGGTGGTGGTGGTGGGTGGTGGTGGTGATGGTAGTTGATGGTACTGGTGGTGGTGGTTGATGGCACTATAGTGGTTTACGGTACTGGCACTAGTGGTGGTTGATGGTAATAGTAGTGGTGGAGGTCGTGGTTGGTGGTCGTGGTTGATGGTGATGGTTGGTTGTGGTGGTGGTTTTGGCGGCGGTAGTTGATGGAGTTGGTGGTGATGGTTGGTGATGGTGGTGGTGGTGGCGGTTGAAGGTATTCGTGGTGGTGGTAGTTGATGGTACCGGTGGTCGTGGTTGGTGGTATTGGTGGTGATGGTTGGTGATGGTGGTAGTGGTGTTTGGTGGTGGTGGTTGATGATACTGGTGGTCGTGGTTGATGGAATTGGTGGTGATGGTTGGTGATGGTGGTGGTGGTTGATGATACTAGTGGTCATGGTTGATGGTATTGGTGGTCGCGGTTGATGGAATTGGTGGTGATGGTTGGTGATGGTGGTGGTGAATGATGGTGTTGGTGATGATGGTGGTTGATGGTACTGGTGGTGGTGGTTGATGGTACTGATGGTGGTGTTTGGTGGTGGTGGTTGGTGATACTGGTGGTCATGGTTGATGTTACTGGTGGTGGTGGTGGTTGATGGTGGTGGTGGTGGTGGTTGGTAGTGGTAGTGGTGGTGGTTGGTGGCGGTGGTGGTTGATGGTGGTGGCGGTGGTGGTGGTGGTGGTGGTGATCATGGTTGTGATGCTGGTGGTGGTGCTTGATGGTACTGGTGGTCGTGGTTTGTGGTGGTGGTAGTTGGTAGTGGTAGTGGTGGTGGTTGGCGGCGGTGGTGGTTGGATATGGTGGTGGCAGTGGTGGTTGGTTGTTGATGGTGGTGGTTGGTGGTTGATGGCGATGGTGGTGGTTGGTGGTGGTGGTGATCATGGTTGGAATGCTGGTGGTGGTGGTGGTGGTGGTGGTGGTGATGGTTGGTGGTGGTGATCATGATTGGGATGCTGCTGTGGTAGGGATGGTGGTTGGTGACGTTGGTGGTAGTGGTTGATGGTGGTGATGGTGGTGATATTGGTGGTTGGTGGGGTGGTGGTGGTGATTGATGGTTGTGGTTGGTGGCATTGGTGGTGGTGGTTGATGGTGGCAGTGGTGGATGGTTGGGGGGAGATGGATGATGGTGGTGGTGTTGGTTGATGGTGGTGGTGCTGGTTGATGGTGATGTTGGTAGTTGGTGATGGTGGTGGTGTTGGTGGTTTGATGGTGGCAGTGTGTGGTGGTGGTGTGATGATGGTTGAGATGCTGGTTGTGGTGGTGGTGGTGGTGGTGATGGTGGTGCTGGATATGGTGATAGTGGGATGGTGGTGGTGCTGGTGGTGATAGTGGGATGATGGTGGTGCTAGTGGTGGTGGTGGTGATTCCATTTCAAGTGCCATGCCACTTGTATTTACAGGAGGAGGTGACGTGTCCAGTGTGTCTGGATCTCTTTGACTGCCCCCTGTCTCTGCCCTGCACACACACCTTCTGCAAGGCGTGTCTGGAGACCATGCTGGCCAAACCTGTCTTAGGAAAAGACTTATCAGTCACATACCCCTCCTTGAGCTGCCCCCAGTGTCAGGAAACAGTGATACTGCCTGGGGGGGTGGGCCAGCTACGAAAGAATACCCTGGCTGCCAACATTGTGGCCAGTCTGATGAAAAACCGTGCAGACAAACCATATTATGCTAATGAAGACAATAGTGCCAGCAAAGATACAAAGAGGGGACCTGACAGGAGCAAGCAGAAATCTATTCAGGAGTCTGCTCAGACTAGGCCACTTCACCTTGCAGTGGCAAGCATCAACACTGTGAATGACTTGTATCTCTCACACACAATACAATTTAAGAAAGGTAAGATATAAAGGTACAATAAAATTAATATCCACTTAAATATCCACCTTGGTGACTTTTGACTCTTTGCATAACTTAACCAAAGTGGGATATTAATGAAAACTGATGCTAAATTTTAAATAACTTTTTCTCCCATCTAAGTGATGCTAAATTGTGACATGAATTGATAAGGGATATTTTAATGGAACTGTTCAGTAGCTAAACATTAAAATACCTTCCCTTGTATCCATGAGTATGGCAAATTTAATGAAAAACGAAGTTCAAAAAGGTTATCAGAGCTCGGATTACATACATGTATATTTGAAAATGTATAGATAGTTTTTATGGATTCTTTAGTCTGCATGTATTGATTTGTGGAGGTGCCTTGTTTTTAAAAGTAAAATTTCTAACTTTCACACACAGATGTTGCACTCTAGCAGATTTTGCATCACCCCCACCATCCCACCCCATCTCCCCAAAAAACAGAAAGTTGTTGTTAAGGCAACATGGAAACCAAAAAGGGGTCAGTAGGTCAGCCTGTTTTTTTTTCTTTTTAGGAGAGGTCAGATTGAACATAAACCCAACTTTTTAAAAACTGAAAATGCATTTTAAACTTAAATAGTGGATTCTCCGAAAACTCATAGGGCAGGGAAGATGGGATAGTATGCAGTTCATTGTTTACCATCAATTAAGGCAGGGTGTCTGTTGGGTTACTGTAACAACTATATTGTTTAATTTTTATTTTAATTTTTATTAATTTATAGAGGAGAGGTTATCAAAGTCACATTGGAATGGGAAAAAAGTTTCCTCTATTTATTTTTATTTATTTATTTATTTATTTTTTGCTGTAGTGGAAATTAGCTTTGTAACATGCAGATTTGTCTCCCTTGAATGCAACATGTCTCAACATTTCAATTTTTTTTCTTTCATCCTTTTTTTCTTTAAGCAAAGGCTATACTGTAAAGAAACCCATCAGTGAACTTACTTACTTACTTACTGCCTTTTATGCCGGGTGGCGTGTAGGGCAGCAACAAAGGTTCTCCACTGTTGTCGGTCGCTTGCAAGCCTTTCCAGGGTCGCCCAGGAGTGGTTGAGGTGAAGGGTTAACCAATCAGTGAAGGGGTTAAGAAAAGTTGGTGTGGGGTTTTTTAACTGCCCTAGTTCATTGTGTGACCAATACTGACATGGGAACACTTGCCTGCTTTTCAGTTATTTCTCAGCTGGTATCCATGTTAACATGGTACTTCAACTTGTATCAACAAATTATGTGTTAAAGTTGGCTGGTGAATTTATAAAGATTATGCAAGTTTGTTTTGTTTGGGTTGGGTTTGATCAATAGGGTTCAGGTTACATCAAAGTATATGGACTGTTTGACATTCAGGGATGGGGGCTGATAGGTGTGTGTGTGTGTGTGTGTGTGTGTGTGTGTGTGTGTGTGTGTGTGTGTGTGTGTGTGAGAGTGTGTGTTGTGTGTGTGTATATATGTGTGTGTGTGTGTGTGTGTGTATGTCTGTGTAGATGTCTCTCTGTGTGTGTGTGTGTGTGTGTGTGTGTGTGTGTGTGTGTGTGTGTGTGTGTGTGTGTGTGTGTGTGTGAGTGAGTGAGTGAGAGTGTGTGTGTATGTGTGTGTGTATGTGTATGCCTGTGTGTGTGTGTGTGGTGTCTGTGTAGGTGTATGTGTGTCTGCCTGTGTGTGTGTATGGCTATGTGTGTGTGTGTGTATGCCTGTGTGTGTGTCTGAGTGTGTGTATGCCTGTGTGTGTGTGTGTGTGTGTGTGTGTGTGTGTGTGCATATGCCTCTGTGTATGTGTGTGTGTGTGTGTGTGTGTGTGTGTGGTATTGGTGTGTAGCAATACCACTGACAATTTATCACATCTATTTTATTCTATTTTCCCAATCTGGTGTGTGTGTACATTTTCTTTAAATAGACTGCTTTAATTGTTTCTATAAATGAATTGCTTCTCCCCACCCAGGAGTACATTGGGTACCTGTGAGGGCTGAGCTGGAAAAATGTGGAGGCTAATTTTGGCTCATTCATCCACAGCCTGGCTGCAAGCTCCCCTGGGAGTTGAGATGTTGTGGGAGTGATGAAAGGTGTAGCCCAATGACCAGGGAGTAGAAGTGAAGTAGTTTAGCTACCACCAGGGGGTAGAAGTGAAGTAGTTTAGCTACCACCAGGGGGTAGAAGTGAAGTAGTTTAGCTACCACCAGGGGGTAGAAGTGAAGTAGTTTAGCTACCACCAGGGGGTAGAAGTGAAGTAGTTTAGCTACCACCAGGGAGTAATAATAATAATAATAATATGTTTATTTATAAGGCGCACTTCCTCCACACAGTCAAAAAAGTACATAGTGGAGCTCTAGGCGCACACGCACACAAAAACACACACATTATCATCACACAGTCTGAGCCTGAACATGAAACGCACACACGCACGCTATAATACAACATGCATCCTACACGTAAAGACACACACACATGCATTATATACAAACATGAGCCTGAAACATTCAGCAAGTACGAAATAGTTTCAATACGACTTAGAGAACAAGTGGGTTTTCAGATTTGACCGAAAGCAAGCTGCAGTGTTTGCATGACGCACTGAGAAGGGGAGTGCGTTCCAGGTGGTAGGACCCTGGTATGAAAAAGTACGCTGACCAAATGTTTTTGACCTAACGGATGGAATTTTGAAGATGCGAGTGTCGCAAGAAGAGCGAAGTTGTCTAGATGGTGTGTAGATGTGAAGGAGTTGAGACAGATATAGAGGAGCGACAGCAGAGACAGAGTTGAAGCAGAGGCAGGAGGTTTTGTATTGGATCCTAGCAGAAACTGGTAGCCAATGAAGAGAGTGGAGGATAGGAGTAATGTGATGAGACTTTCTAACTTTACAGATGAGGCGAGCAGCAGAGTTCTGGACTCTTTGGAGCCGATCCACGAGATGCTTAGGGCAACCGGAAAGAAGGCTATTGCAGTAGTCGAGGAGTAGAAGTGAAGTAGTTTAGCTACCACCAGGGGGTAGAAGTGAAGTAGTTTAGCTACCACCAGGGGGTAGAACAAGTAGTTTAGCTGCCACCAGGGGGTAGAAGTGAAGTAGTGTAGCTACCACCAGGGGGTAGAAGTGAAGTAGTTTAGCTACCACCAGTGGGTAGAAGTGAAGTAGTTTAGCTACCACCAGGGGGTAGAAGTGAAGTAGTTTAGCTAGCACCAGGGGATAGAAGTGAAGTAGTTTAGCTAGCACCAGGGGGTAGAAGTGAAGTAGTTTAGCTACCACCAGGGGGTAGAAGTGAAGTAGTTTAGCTACCACCAGGGGGTAGAAGTGAAGTAGTTTAGCTAGCACCAGGGGGTAGAAGTGAAGTAGTTTAGCTACCACCAGGGGGTAGAAGTGAAGTAGTTTAGCTACCACCAGGGGGTAGAAGTGAAGTAGTTTAGCTAGCACCAGGGGGTAGAAGTGAAGTAGTTTAGCTAGCACCAGGGGGTAGAAGTGAAGTAGTTTAGCTACCACCAGGGGGTAGAACAAGTAGTTTAGCTACCACCAGGGAGTAGAAGTGAAGTAGTTTAGCTACCACCAGGGGGTAGAAGTGAAGTAGTTTAGCTACCACCAGGGGGTAGAAGTGAAGTAGTTTAGCTACCACCAGGGGGTAGAAGTGAAGTAGTTTAGCTACAACCAGGAGGTAGAAGTGAAGTAGTTTAGCTACCACCAGGAGGTAGAAGTGAAGTAGTTTAGCTACCACCAGGGGATAGAAGTGAAGTAGTTTAGCTACCACCAGGGGGTAGAAGTGAAGTAGTTTATGCTACCACCAGGGGGTAGAAGTGAAGTAGTTTAGCTACCACCAGGGGGTAGAAGTGAAGTAGTTTAGCTACCACCAGGGAGTAGAAGTGAAGTAGTTTAGCTACCACCAGGGGGTAGAAGTGAAGTAGTTTAGCTACCACCAGGGGGTAGAAGTGAAGTAGTTTAGCTACCACCAGGGGGTAGAAGTGAAGTAGTTTAGCTACCACCAGGGGGTAGAAGTAAAGTAGTTTAGCTACCACCAGGGGGTAGAAGTGAAGTAGTTTAGCTACCACCAGGAAGTAGAAGTGAAGTAGTTTAGCTACCACCAGGGGGTAGAAGTGAAGTAGTTTAGCTACCACCAGGGGGTAGAAGTGAAGTAGTTTAGCTACCACCAGGGGGTAGAAGTTAAGTAGTTTAGCTACCACCAGGAAGTAGAAGTAAAGTAGTTTAGCTACCACCAGGGGGTAGAAGTGAAGTAGTTTAGCTACCACCAGGAGGTAGAAGTGAAGTAGTTTAGCTACCACCAGGGGGTAGAAGTGAAGTAGTTTAGCTACCACCAGGGGGTAGAAGTGAAGTAGTTTAGCTACCACCAGGAGGTAGAAGTGAAGTAGTTTAGCTACCAACAGGGGGTAGAACAAGTAGTTTAGCTACCACCAGGGGGTAGAACAAGTAGTTTAACTACCACCAGGGGGTAGAAGTGAAGTAGTTTAGCTACCACCAGGGGGTAGAAGTGAAGTAGTTTAGCTACCACCAGGGGGTAGAAGTGAAGTAGTTTAACTACCACCAGGGGGTAGAAGTGAAGTAGTGTAGCTACCACCAGGGGGTAGAAGTGAAGTAGTTTAGCTACCACCAGTGGGTAGAAGTGAAGTAGTCTAGCTACCACCGGGGGTAGAAGTGAAGTAGTTTAGCTACCACCAGGGGGTAGAAGTGAAGTAGTTTAGCTACCACCAGGGGGTAGAACAAGTAGTTTAGCTACCACCAGGGGGTAGAAGTGAAGTAGTTTAGCTACCACCAGGGGGTAGAAGTGAAGTAGTTTAGCTACCACCAGGAGGTAGAAGTGAAGTAGTTTAGCTACCACCAGGGGGTAGAAGTGAAGTAGTTTAGCTACCACCAGTGGGTAGAAGTGAAGTAGTTTAGCTACCACCAGGGGGTAGAAGTGAAGTAGTTTAGCTACCACCAGGGGGTAGAAGTGAAGTAGTTTAGCTACCACCAGGGGGTAGAAGTGAAGTAGTTTAGCTACCATCAGGGGGTGGAAGTGAAGTAGTTTAGCTACCACCAGGGGGTAGAAGTGAAGTAGTTTAGCTACCACCAGGGGGTAGAAGTGAAGTAGTTTAGCTACCACTAGGGGGTAGAAGTGAAGTAGTTTAGCTACCACCAGGGGGTAGAAGTGAAGTAGTTTAGCTACCACCAGGGGGTAGAAGTGAAGTAGTTTAGCTACCACCAGGGGGTAGAAGTGAAGTAGTTTAGCTACCACCAAGGGGTAGAAGTGAAGTAGTTTAGCTACCACCAGGGGGTAGAAGTGAAGTAGTTTAGCTACCACCAGGGGGTAGAAGTGAAGTAGTTTAGCTACCACCAGTGGGTAGAAGTGAAGTAGTTTAGCTACCACCAGGGGGTAGAAGTGAAGTAGTTTAGCTACCACCAGGGGGTAGAAGTGAAGTAGTTTAGCTACCACCAGGGGGTAGAACAAGTAGTTTAGCTACCACCAGGGGGTAGAAGTGAAGTAGTTTAGCTACCACCAGGAGGTAGAAGTGAAGTAGTTTAGCTACCACCAGGGGGTAGAAGTGAAGTAGTTTAGCTACCACCAGGAGGTAGAAGTGAAGTAGTTTAAGCTACCACCAGGGGGTAGAAGTGAAGTAGTTTAGCTACCACCAGTGGGTAGAACAAGTAGTTTAGCTACCACCAGGGGGTAGAAGTGAAGTAGTTTAGCTACCACCAGGAAGTAGAAGTGAAGTAGTTTAGCTACCACCAGGGGGTAGAAGTGAAGTAGTTTAGTGTAACCACCAGGGGGTAGAAGTGAAGTAGTTTAAGCTACCACCAGGGGGTAGAAGTGAAGTAGTTTAGCTACCACCAGGGGGTGAGGAGTTGCAATATGAAAAAGAGCACTTTTACCTTGAGATTATATAGTTAAAATACAAAAGTAAATGTGCCCAAATAGTAACATGCAAATGACATGAAATCAAATTGCACTAATTTAGCCAAGTTCCCCAGATTGTTTTAGACAGCCTGTATTGCAAGTTGTCATTAATGTTGATTATCAGGAGTTTCAGTGCAGGTGCATCTGATGTGAAGTTTGCGACATGTTTGCACTTAGTTTCTTTTTATTGCCATCTTAAGTGATTATGACAATGGAAGGATTTCAGACTGGATGAAAGCTCAATGCTTTGGCCTTTCAGATTCTGAAACCAGACTATTTCTTTTCTGCAGAGCCAACTCAAAAAATTGCAGAACCTGCTTGAGCAGCAGCAGTGCGACATTGCTGATCAGCAAGAAAAAGTGCAAAGAAACCTGAAGAGAGTAGCTGTGAGTATTATTTCACACCCACTCACACACACACACACACACACACGCACATGCACACTTGTGTATGTATATGTGTGTGTGTCTGCCTGCCTGCCTGCCGGCCTACCTGCCTGCTCATTTGCCCGCCCGCCTGCCTGCCTGTCTTCTCGCCTGCCTGCATGCATGTATGCATGTATGTATATATGC
>JAWQFJ010007704.1:0-2500 GCA_034096865.1 Theodoxus fluviatilis
GTGTTGATTGCCTACGTGATTTGCTTGTATCTGATTGTCTGCTTGTGATGTGTGAACGAGATTGTAAAGCGCTTAGAGCTCACTTGAGAATAAGCGCTATATAAATACCCATTATTATTATTATTATTATTACTTCCATTACTCCTCTCTCCTCAACCCTTTTATAGAGCTGGTATTTCTTTACAAAGAGAATGAGAGAAATACACGGTGTCAGACAGAACTTCCATTGACGGCTGGAGGGAGAGACAAAACAGTGCAGCCCATCAGCCTCTGCAGACTGTGCAAGGTCATCAGCCTCTGCAGACTGTGCAAGGCCATCAGCCTCTGCAGACTGTGCAAGGCCATCAGCCTCTGCAGACTGTGCAAGGTCATCAGCCTCTGCAGACTGTGCAAGGTCATCAGCCTCTGCAGACTGTGCAAGGTCATCAGCCTCTGCAGACTGTGCAAGGTCATCAGCCTCTGCAGACTGTGCAAGGTCATCAGCCTCTGCAGACTGTGCAAGGTCATCAGCCTCTGCAGACTGTGCAAGGCCATCAGCCTCTGCAGACTGTGCAAGGCCATCAGCCTCTGCAGACTGTGCAAGGCCATCAGCCTCTGCAGACTGTGCAAGCCCATCAGCCTCTGCAGACTGTGCAAGGCCATCAGCCTCTGCAGACTGTGCAAGGCCATCAGCCTCTGCAGACTGTGCAAGGCCATCAGCCTCTGCAGACTGTGCAAGCCCATCAGCCTCTGCAGACTGTGCAAGGTCATCAGCCTCTGCAGACTGTGCAAAGTCATCAGCCTCTTCAGACTGTGCAAGGCCATCAGCCTCTGCAGACTGTGCAAGGCCATCAGCCTCTGCAGACTGTGCAAGGCCATCAGCCTCTGCAGACTGTGCAAGGCCATCAGCCTCTGCAGACTGTGCAAGCCCATCAGCCTCTGCAGACTGTGCAAGGTCATCAGCCTCTGCAGACTGTGCAAAGTCATCAGCCTCTTCAGACTGTGCAAGGCCATCAGCCTCTGCAGACTGTGCAAGGCCATCAGCCTCTGCAGACTGTGCAAGGCCATCAGCCTCTGCAGACTGTGCAAGGTCATCAGCCTCTGCAGACTGTGCAAGGCCATCAGCCTCTGCAGACTGTGCAAGGCCATCAGCCTCTGCAGACTGTGCAAGGTCATGAGGTCCCATAACTACTGCCGTGGCAATCTTCAAATGCTCATCATTCAACGAGTGCTGCAGTCATAGTAGTCATAATAAACTTTATAGTTGTCATTTCGAAAAAAATGTTAAGGGGAATTTCACTCCTTGTCGCCGCTGAGCAGCGCCCAGTGACCCTTTTTACTCCTCGGTAGGCGAGGCAGTGTGGGTGAAGCACCTTGCCCAAGGATGCAACTCTAGGATCTGTGCAGCTTCGAACACCGCACCCATTGGCCGCAAGCGACTGCAGGTCAAACGATCTAGTTGCTCGGCCACAGGGCCCCTCACGAAGCGTGCAAGAACTCACGGTGGGTCTTCTTCCACCCCCGACCCAGAGGGGAGAGGGATGCTTCTACAGAGAGCACAGTCCCTCCCTCACACTCATCTCTTTGCCTTTTTTCCAGCGTTCCTCCATGGCCAGCGTCCGTACAACGGGGTCAGTTGACATTGGACACCGACAGGTCTACACCAAGACTGCACACTACCAGGTGAGAGAACTGGTAAACATTTCTGTCACACATGTGATCAAGAATTACAAAGGGTATCAGAAGTCGTGCTGAGCTTTTTCTCCGTGATAGCAGAGATGCGCCAGACCGGGTCAGCTCGGTGCAAACTAACTTTTTACTTATTTTAGTCTCAGAAACCTATAATGCACAACACGTTTTGAGCATTTAATTAATCAAAAATGACAAATTCAAAGTGGATATATTCAAAGGAATGATCCTTTTCTGGGCTTTAATTTCAGATGATTTCATATAGTTAACGACGAATGTCTCACATATAACGTTCCGTGTTGATAGATACCTAAGAGTTCAAATCTCTTGCACACATTTAGTTACCGGCCTAAGTTTTATATCAGTAGAACGCTCATTTTATGGGCTTTGATTCACACTAATCTCAAAATCTTTAGAACATTAATAGAGTTTCTTTTTGTGGTCGACCGTCACACATAGTCAATAATATACGTCATGATGCTTAATGTTTGGTGCCTGAATTACAGGTCAAATTATAAAAGCACTCTTCATTTATCTACTTATCTACCTATCTATCAGTCTACCTATCTTTCTATGTGCCTATCTGTCAATCTACCCATTTGTAACCCAGCGTCACAAAATGAGTGATAAGTTGGGCGGACAAAACTGAAAGTGCAGTCTACTTATAGAGGTATATATCAATGTGGTGCATTTTGAGTTTTAGCCATTTTCAAACGTGTTTACACATAAAGCACACCATATTACTGGTCTGAGACTGAAATTGCACCTCTAGAGTGGAGAAAATTGAGGTTTGCTTGACACGAGTATTATAATGAGGCGTTTCTGATATATT
>JAWQFJ010007704.1:5000-10905 GCA_034096865.1 Theodoxus fluviatilis
CGGTCAGCCTTCTATTATAATACATACAAGCACGTAGGTCAGCCCTTGACAAGTAAAACTATCGACCCATATAAACGGTTGCACCAACCTTCCACCTCTGCCCGCTCTCTGCCTCTCTCTCTCTCTGCCCGTCTCAACTGTGGTTGTGGAGCCGATGTCTTCTCTTCGTCTGCTTCTCTCTTCGGTGCCTCGCCCTCCTCTTCTCTCTTCTTCTCACCCAGCAGGCAGACCGATCTCTTCTCCTCTCCTTGCGCCGACTCTAGGCAGGCTGTAGGCAGACTCAGGCAGACTGATCGCTGTCTTCTCGCTCTCTCTAACATAGCTATCGGCTCACAACCAACTCACGACCTAACTTTTCTCACCACCGTTCAGACCCCAGGGCGAACACCGCTCACCACCCCGGGTCAGAACTCAATTTCTACTCACTCCAACCCTTCATTTCAATTCCTATACATCCATTGGATCACTAACCAGCAAAAAAAACACGTCTCTCTCAAGTAAGATACTTTCAAAACCCATTTCCCCATTACAGCTGATGACAACACAGAAAATGTGATGAACTAGTTTAACATATGGAGCTACGAAGATGTAAACTACCTGAGGGCGTGCCACACACAACACTGTAAGTACACACAAGGAGGACGCACAGCTGACCTGCACACTGGAGATGTACAGAGGCAGGTGGCCAATCTACAGGTCCACCAAGCCGACAGGACGGTGTCCAGGTGAAGGCTGAATTCAGACACTCAGTGAATCACCAGGTCAACCTGTGTTCCCTCAAGCCTCAGCTGAGAACCGTGCCCGGAGATCGAACTCCCTTCCCGCGGGCCTGACAACCAGCAACAGAAGTTATTCGCCCTTCACAAACCGCGTAGGGGGAGGCGGTGTTGTTTTTTTTAATTTGTAACCCCCGACCCTCAGGGTATTCCCAGTTCAAAAGTAAATTGTCCACCTGTTGGGTGAAACAGCTCATTCTGACAGGTAACTGCAGGGCTCAGAAGTGCAGTCAACCTGATATTTCACCCACTAACGCGATCCCACTGTGGGTCGAGGGTGAAAACAGACCCACGACCGTTTTATCCGCGATTCTAAAGGGCGAATCACTATTGAAGCCGTGGCCAGTTACTCCAGCATTCTAATGTGTTTCAAGAATTACATGACACTGAATAGCCTACAAAGACTGTTAGGTTGTACAAATCCATCCATCTATCCATCCATCCATCCATCCATCCATCCATCCATCCATCCATCCATCCATCCATCCATCCATCCATCCATCCATCCATCCATCCATCCATCCATCCATCCATCCATCCATCCATCCATCCATCCATCCATTCATCATCCACCCATATTCTATCCATCCATCATCCAACCATCATGAATCCATCCATCCATCTATTCATCCATCCATCCATCCATCAATCAATCAATCATCCATCAATCCATCCATCCATCCATCCATCCATCCATCCATCCATCCCATCCATCCACACCCTCCATCCATTCATCCACCACCACCATCATCCATCCATCCATCCATCCATCCATCCATCCATCCAGATCCATCCATCCACCCACCCATACCATCCATCCATCCATACATCCATCCATTCCATCATCCATCCATCCTCATCCATCCATCCATCCATCCATCCATCCATCCATCCATCCATCCATCATCCATCCATCCATAGTCTATCCATCCATCCATCCATCCATCCATCCTCCATCCATCCATCCACCATCCATCCATCCATCCCATCCATCCATCCACTCCACCACTCATCCATCCACTCCACCCACCCAACCGACTATCATCCATCCATCCATCCATACATCCAACTATCATCCATCCATCCGTCCGTCCATCATCCATTCACCCCCATCGTCTCGCATCCATCCATTCCACCCTACCCACTGCCCATTCCATCCACCATCCACCCACCCATCATCCATGCATCATCTCCCATCGCCTACCATGCCATCCATCCATCCGCATTCCATCCCATCCATCCATCCATCCATCCTCCTCCATTAATTCATCCTTCAATCCATCCATCCACCCACCCATCCATCCATCTCATCCATCCATCCATCATCATCATCCTCCATCCTATCCATCCACCCATCCATCCTCATCCATCCATCCATCCATCCTCATCCACCCACCCATCCTCATCCATCCATCCATCCTTCCATCCATCCATCCACCATCCATCCATCCATCCATCCATGCATCCATCCATCCATCCATCCATCCATCCATCCATCCATCTTACTAGAATAAGCTGAGGCTGCACTTAGAGACTCAATCCCAATGAGCCCTCCAAGATGCTGGGTGTTCCTTTTAAGGTGCGATTCGTACGTGCTTCAATGCACTCATTGTGCGTTTCGTCGGGTTTCGGTGCCATGTTGGTCTGTATCGTGCATTTTGCATCGACCCACCTTACAAGTGTGTCGTCACTGAGTACTGTCCCAAGGGAAGCCTGCAAGTATGCACCTCCTGTCTGTCTTCGGAGAGAGAGAGAGAGAGAGAGAGAGAGAGAGAGAGGGAGGGGGGGAGGAGGGAGATGATGGAGAGGGGAGAGAGGAGGGGAGGAGATGGGGGGGAGAGAGGAGGGGGAGGAGGATGGAGGGAGGGTAGGGGAGGAGGATGAGAGAGTGAGTCTAAAGGGGGATGAGAAGGGGATAGGGATGGAGGGGAGGGGGAGAGGGGGGAGATAGAGAGGGGGAAGAGATAGGGAGGAGGGAGGAGGGAGGAGAGAGAGGGGGAGAGTAGAGGGAGAGCGAGAGGGAGGAGGAGAGAGGAGGAGAGAGGAGAGAGGGGAGGAGAAGGAGGGGAGGAGGAGGGGAGGAGAGAGGAGGGAGAGGAGAGAGGGAGGAGAGGAGGAGGAAGAGGGAGGAAGAGAGGAGAGAGAGGAGGAGGATCATGAGAGGAAGGAGAGAGGAGAGAGAGGGAGAGAGAGAGGAGGGAGAGACAGAGAGAGGAGGGAGTGAGAGAGAGAGAGAGGAGAGGAGGAGAGGAGGAGGAGGAGGGAGTGACGAGAGGCTAGGAGAGATAGAGAAGTAATGAATCGAGAGACTGAATAGGATGAGAGAGAAAAAAAAATGGAGGGGCGCGGGAGCGGTAAAAAAGTATGAGAGAGAAAAAGGGAAGAGGGAGTTATAAAAAGAGGGAGCAGAAAGGGGAGTGGGGAACGAGAGGAGATAGAGAAGAAGGGAGAAAACAGAGGGAGGAGAGATAGAGAGAGATGAGAGAGTGTGGTAGTGTAGGTGTATTAAAAGGGTGCTTAAAAAAACAACTCATGGGGGGAAAATCGCTCGTCATCAAAACAGTTCCCTCTCGTTACTTGTTTGGATCTCCTCATCTGCACTGTGTACCTCCCTAATTACATTTTCAATGACAGCCCGCCACGGCCACGGGCACGCAACACACGCACGACGGCATAATGCAAACAAGATACCAAAGCAAAACACACAACACCGTCACGCACGAGCCTGAGTTGCACTATGTCCTTTGCTGTTTGTAGCCCGCTAAAAGCTCAGGTTTGCACGAGATTGTCTTTGCTGTTTAGCGACCACAACACACAACACAGCGCACGCCCTCACACAAACACGCATAAGCTCGAACACTGAAGCGTTGTCACCCAAATCACTGTTGGCTGCATTGCTACAGTCTTGACTCGAATTAGGGGCACATAAGAACACACAGGCCAACCGGCACCTAACAACAGGGGGACCAGCACAGACGACTCTAGCAGGTGTGCTTTGCTGTGGTTAGCGCCTAAACGTCACATACGAGGTTGCAGACGTATCGTCTTACGCCTGCTCGTAAGTACACGCCTGCAAAACGTACCTCCCAGTTGCTCAAGCACAATGTCTTATGCTGTTTAAAAGCCAAACACACCTTCAGCACACGGGGGCCATGAAGTGATTGGGGAGATAGGACAACTCATGGACCAAGACGCACTACAACACAAACACAGCAACGCCAGACGGGCGACACAATCACATGCATGCCACGAACCACACAGCACCAGGAACACAGGTCCGTACACACACGAACACGAATATACACAACAGCAGGGGCCCACACACACACATGAACAGCACACACAAACGACACGAAAAGAACCAGCAACACAGAACGCAAATCACACTGCACGCAACAACAACACACATACACACCTACCAAAACAACACGACACACTGCGACCGATTTCCGTCTTAAAGTAAAAAAGAATAACAAAAACCCGCCTTACCTATTGAAAACATATATCCTCTCCAGTGAAATATTTCTCACACGCCGTTCCCTTCTACACATCTATCTACCAGAACTCCATCGCCTAGTGCCTTGATTGACTTTCTCTAAGAAACTATTCTGTCCTCCACATTGTTTTCCTCCCTTCACTTCATCCTGTTCGTTGGCCTTTTTGTCCCCTCCTTGACCCCTCAACTGTTTTGTTAAATGCCGTGCGTTTTCCTACCTGACATGCGGCACAGCTAAAAACCCTTGTCACTATAGTTCTTGGGAGACGTTGGTTTGCATAACTCTTCTATATATAGTATTGTCTTGCATGTCCAAGACTTTTTTTTCCTTGTATGGTCCTGTTTCAATGCAGCAATTTACTTGCTGACTTTTTTTTCCCCCGAAGTGCCCCCCTTTTCTTCTTTGTTTCCTTTGTTCCCCCCCTCCGTATCCTACCCTCAGTTCCTCCGTGTGATCCCCATGCTCCTCTCTTTATCTCACACCAATTTTTTTGTCCCCATTCCCCCCTTTGCCGCCCGTCGCTTTCATGCCCCCTTCTCCTCCCCAATTTTCCTCCCGCCCCTCCCCTACCCGCTTCTGTCTCTCCTTGTTATCCCCCCCCCCTATCCCCGCCGCGTCCTTCCTTTTCTATTAATATCTTCCCTTTTCCCCTCTTCCTATTTTCCTTTACTTTCACTATATTATTTCCAGAGACTAGTGATCGTAAAATCCAAGCAATGGCAAATCATGGGGGGGGAACGAGGAGTCTTTTTTAAAGAAATTTCAGGACTTCTCGAAAACGACAACCATATCTCTGACTGGGATGTTCCCGCTATTCCCATGATGCAAGGACGTGCTCAAGGTAAGTTTGTGGTGTTCAATTCGGTTGGCCGCTTATTTCCCGAGTCCTGTATTTCCGATAATGGAGATGTTTTGTTTAGCAGAAATTCCCAGAACGATAAAACGATCTCGCACTAATATGGGCCGATCTGCCTCCAGTAAGCATTTCGTAGCTAACTGACCTGATACGGTTGCATCCAATCCTTATGAGTGTTCGAACCAAAGCTGAGCAGTGCCTTTCCGTATCGGTGTGATGGTGACCGATGCCTTTGGTAGGATGTGAATGAAATAAGATGTGTGTTTGCAAACTTTGGGAATTCTTTGCCAGAATTTACCAAGTCTCCATAGCAGAATCACTTTTATACTTCTATGACGACGGCAATGAGTAATAATGATGACAAACTGCTCTTGAGAGACGGACGATGACGTATAAAGATTATTTATGGATGAACGAGAACTGTACGAACTAGCAACGAAAAGACGACGACGAAAAAAAGATGACGAGATGTCTGGATGATGATGATAGCATGATTGATGATTTGATGATGCTGATGATGATGATGATGATTGATGATGATGATTGATGATTGATGATGATTGATTGATTATTGATTATTGATGATTGATGATGATGATGTGATTGATGATGATGATTGATGATTGATGATGACTGATGATGATGATGATGATGATTGATGATGATTATGATGCTTGATGATGATGATGATGATTGATGATTGATGATGATGATTGATGAGTGATGATGTGATGATGATGATGATGATGATTGATGATGATGATGATGATTGATGA
>JAWQFJ010007705.1:0-12500 GCA_034096865.1 Theodoxus fluviatilis
GTTCTCTGCGGTGTGGACGGTCCTTCTACGGGGGTGAGCACATGTCCACTCCTGCTTTTCTCGGGGGACTTGCGTTGCACGAGCCTCCGCCAGTGCCCTATTTAAACCCTACGCCTGCCAGTCCTGTATCACTTGGCCTGAAGAAGGAGGATCCCCTCCGAAAGCTCGCCTACGACTGCTCTAGAAGCCTACGACTGCTCTAGTAACGGCCCTCTTCAGGGCCCACTTCTCCCACGAGAGAATACAATTGGTCAGACTCCGGTCATTTTTTTCTGCTTTCTTTTTTTCCAGGTGAACAATTACGACGACGGCAACCACAAAATTGCAGTACTACCAGATTATCTTGTTTTAATCAAAAAGACATCTCACATTAAAGCCATTAACGGGACAGCTGTCGTTGCCGCACTTTCCTCGTAGTTCTCATCGCTGTGGAATGTTGACAGTCATGGCAACCATTTGAGGACACGCTTGCTGGAAGTGACTTGAGCGAAGTCTGTAAACATGTACATGTATGCTATGCTAACATGTCCGCATCAGCATCTTCATTCATTCGTTACGCTCATTTCTACTTTTACCTGACGAAGAAATGAGTAGGCCCAGCCGAGAAAACGCTGGAAACCAGCCCAGCTCATCCTATTGTGCGATATTACTGCCAGAAAAGGGAAAAGGAATGGACGTGATCAAGGACACAGCTACTCTTTCAAAGAGCATCACTGACTCAGCAGCAGCTTGATAGTTGCAATCCTAGTTTTCAACAGAGAAAAATGCGTTCAAAAACTCCGAGTTGCTCAGCACTGTAGAGGGTGCATCACGGCAATCGTATCAATCGGACGTGGTTCGCCAGCATGTGTTCATCTAAGAAGCAGCATGGTCACGACTCTGGATAGGTAAACCTTTGGCAAAGACATGTTTTCGAGAGGGTCGTATGAAAGAGCAGATGATGCAGACAAAGAGCGTGATAAGAAGGTAGTCTCACATAGTAGGCATGCAGTAACTCAGCTGATTGCAAAAGTAATCGATGTCCTGATGGAGCCAGCAGTAATGGCCAATGTGTGACGAATCAGCGTAAGTCAGCGCAAAACCGAACAAGGAAAGACAAGCAGGACCCAAGACAAGGGGGAATAAGGCAAGGCAAAACACGCAGGAACAAAATAAGGCAAGGCAGGACAAAACAGGGGGAAAACAAAACAAAGCAAAACAAGGCAAGACAAGGTGAGACAAATAGGTGTAGAAAAAGCAAAGTAAAGCAGAGCAAAGTGGCTAAACAAAACAACGCACAGCAAGGCAAGGCAGAGAAGGCGGGGTAAGGCAAGGCAGGTGCAGCAAAGACAAGTCGAAGCAGAACAGGTGAAATAAGCGAAACACAGTGCAGTAATGGAAGACAGAGCGAGACAAGGCAAGACACGTGCAGCAAAGACAAGTCGAAGCAGAGCAGGTGAAATAAGCGAAACACAGCGCAGTAAGGGAAGACAGAGTGAGACAAGGCAAGACAGGTGCAACAAAAACAAGACCAAGCAGAACAGGTTAACTAAGCGAAACACAACACAGCAAGGGAAGACAGAGTGAGACAAGGCAGAGCAGGTGCAGCAAGGACAAGGCGAAGCAAAACAGGTTAACTGACAAAGCGAAACACAGCGCAGCAAGGGAAGACAGAGTGAGACAAGGCAAGACACGTGCAGCAAGGACAAGTCGAAGCAGAGCAGGTGAAATAAGCGAAACACAGCGCAGTAAGGGAAGACAGAGTGAGACAAGGCAAGGCAGGTGCAACAAAAACAAGACCAAGCAGAACAGGTTAACTAAGCTAAGCACAACACAGCAAGGAAAGACGGGGCAAGGCAAGACAGTACAGGGCTACCCAAGGCGAGGCAATGCTATGCAATTTCAGGCAGGGCTGACCACGGCAAGTTTCACTGTGTGTTTACCGCGTGCTGCAAGCACATCTATCATCGTCGATCCTGGGGAGGGAAACGCAACACCATGCAAAGTGTTAGGTCGTGCCGTTGGTCTCACATGATCAGGGCATCCGAAATGCTTGACATCTATGAGCCTCGTGCATTACCTGTCAGCTGAGGGCAGCACGCGTTTATCCATTTGTCGTCGATCATTAATGTCATCCCAGTCCTGTCACACATATGTCGCAGTTGTGCGTTTGTCCTGCAGTGGAGGTACAGCGTAGTTGTGTGTGCCTGTACCTAGAAAATCACTGGCTTAGCACTAATTACTCTCATGCACACACATCTTCCGTAGGAGTGCAGTGAACTTCACCCCTCCAGTTTCGTAACATCATTGATCTCAATCACCCCTTATTGTCCCTTTGACGCTCTTTTCCCTCCCGTCAACAACACCCTCCCCCTCACACTACCCCCTACCCCACCCCCACCCCCACCCCCGTCGTACTGTCTCATGTCAGTTGATGAACAGTTTGCAGTTGTACGAGGACTGCGTGCACCCTAAATTCATTGCCTGTTGCATCACTTGCAAACATAAATGTGTCTCTGTGGTTGTCTCACCTGTGAGTCTGCATGTATATGTGTCTGCATGTCCGTATGTTTTTGCGTCAACGTTTCTATATGTCTGCGTCTCTTTGTGTGTATTTGTCTGTCTGCCTATCTGTCCGTCGGTCAGTCTGTGTTTGTCTATGCGTCTGTCTGTCTGTCTGTCTGTCTGTCTGTCTGTCTGTCTGTCTGTCTGTCTGTCTGTCTGTCTGTCTGTCTGTCTGTCTGTCTGTCTGTCTGTCTGTCTGTCTGTCTGTCTGTCTGTCTGTCTGTCTGTCTGTCTGTCTGTCTGTCTGTGCGTCTGTCTGTCTGTCTGTCTGTCTGTCTGTCTGTCTGTCTGTCTTTCTGTCTGTCTGTCTGTTCTGTTCTGTTCTGTTCTGTTCTGTCTGTCTGTCTGTCTGTCTGTCTGTCTGTCTGTCTGTCTGTCTGTCTCTCTCTCTCTCTCTCTCTCCCCCTCCCACTCCCCTTTTTCATTTGTCAATACATCGCCCTTTCCCCTCTCTTAACCCTCAAAACCCTCTACCGCTCTTTGGGAATTCTTGTCTCCTCGCTGTCAATTTTTTCACACCGCCAAATTGCGTGCCGCGCCAGTTAAAGGATTACTCTAGCCATTAGTGGCCATTTTGCCAGAGCGTTTCGACACACCCAGTCAATGGATGAGGGGGTCAGGGCGTGATCCCAGGGGGAGGAGTCTTTCAACGCGCTCACCCCTCGGGCTCCCGCCCCACCCCACACGTCCTCTCCAGTGTCGGTGCTGGGACCTTGGGCAGGGTGTGTACCGCCACAAGTTGTTGACGCAACGAAGTGCCGCGACCTGCTCTGTCGAACTGCTGGTCTTACATCACAACAGGTCGCTCCTCCCCTCACTTCTGCTCCTTCCCCCCTTGTCCAATTGCAACCCCCCCCCCCCCCCCCCCCTCTTTATCCAAACCCTCTTGATCACCTGCCTTCATTACGCCTATTCGCTTGTCTCTTAACGTATACATGTAAACATGTAAAAGAGACTCGTTGCCTCCCACCCCAACGCTAAATCCCCAACTTTAGTTCCCCCTGATCTTATCCCCATAACCATCCGCCATCCTCTTTCGACCAACCTTTTTTGAACTGTGCATCTGCAGGTCCGAATTCAAATAGGGATTTCTCTACCACACCACACTTTGCCCATATTCCTACTTCCGTCCGACTGACTTATTTTCAATCTTTTTGGAGATCTGTCGACCTTCTGGTCGAACATATATGTAGAGAAATAATAAGTTTCTCCCACCCCACCCACCCACCTTCATACCCCTCCCCTTAACGCTTTCCTCTACTCCATTCATGTTGTGTAACCTAAACGTACGCCATTCCCACTGGAGCACAAATCAACGACAGCCAACCGCCAGAGTCCCCTGTCTCGTCCAAACCGATCCACACAGCCCTGCTGAGTATTATTCCTCTTCGCGTCCCCTGCAAGGTCCCTGTAAAGAGTGTTCTTGTCAGCCTGCCATGTGGAGTTTATCTCATGCCTTTTGAATAATGTCAGTCGATGGTATAACTCCTCTGTCTTCACCTACTCATTTTAATTAACTCATCAGAAGTTAGCTATAGGATGTTAACAGCTATCAGGCTCCCCTCCTTTTCCCTGATGAATACCCCTGCCTTCCCAACGTGTACCCCCTCTGCCTTCATCTTTTATTCTCCCATTAAACATCATCAACCCACCCATTTCCACCACCTCTTCTCCACTTCCCACCTTCTCCGCTCTTTGTCTCTTCTCTGTAACTTTTCTCCTGTACTACTTTAGTTATATCCTTCATTGTTTCGACATTCATTCAGTCTCCTCTCACTTCTACCCATGATATTGTCTTGCATTTAAACACTTGGTGTCCCCTCTTTCCGACTTGGGTAAACTCTTCTTCCCCTACCCTGTCCATCCCCTCCCACCTCCCCGCCCCTCCTCTCTCCTTTCACCTTCTTCCGTGGCCTCACATCTTCAAGCATTCCACGGCTCTGCGGCTGACTGCGATATTTGCCACGAGCCGCTCTGTGACTACATTTCTTTTGAAATCGTTTGAATCATCTCGAGGTGATCGTGTTTCGGGCAACGGCGCTCCGCTGTGTCAGCTGATGAATTGGTTCACGTACATTCTCATTCCAGCTGCGTACGAAATGCCAGTGCATCTGACACTGCTGAGTAGCTCAGGAGACGATTTATGACACTCAGTGTATGTATTTGTCCAGTTTAGAACATGTTTGTAGACTCGCTCTGTGTTTTTACCTCCGCCAAGGAGGTTATGTTTTTCGCTCGGCTAGTTCTAACGTAATTCGTTCGTTATTCGGCAAAATAACTCAAAAAGTTCAAAACTGATTCTGATGAAATTTGGTGCAACGTCAGCGTGTCCCCTTCAGGAAACAATCCTTAAAAAATTAGAGGCAATCTGTTATTTCGTTTGGCATTTACAACCATAAAGAAAATTTTCAACTCCCTAGGTTGTAGGCCGGCGTGTGCTGCGTGTTCCACACTCAGAGACCGCTCGCAGGCGCTAAAATAAACTGAACTTCGTGGCGACAGGCCTGGATAGTAGAACACGCTGCCTGAATTATGCAAAACATGGAAGAGCGGATCGAGGTTAGCGCCCTCTAATTAGTCTTAGGAGAAGAAGACACGCAAGCCAGGACGGAGCGCAGAAGGGGAAAATGGAGACAGAAAAGGAGAAGGAGCGGATATAGCAGCAGGAACAAGAGGAGGAAAAAAAGCAGGAAGTGAAGGAGGAGAAAATGCTATAGCAAAAGAAGGAGCAAGAGCAGAAACAGTAAGAGGTGCCAAAACACGAATGAGAGCAGAAGGAATTGCAGCAGCACCGACAAAGTCAATGACGACGATGACGCTCGAGGTGGAGAAGCAGTCGGAGCAAAAGGAAGAAAAATGGCGGACATTGATGAAAATGAGCAGAGAGAGGATAACAGGCAAATGCTATTTGGCGACCGAGATAATCATGTGCTCAACTGTTTTCCTGAAAATATATGAACGTTTATCAGACTGCATGAGAGCAAGAAGCAGGAACGACCATATAGGACTGTTTCAGAATGTAGACAAAGAATGAAACGGAAGCCTAGGCACGGACTATGAAATCGGAGAAGGAGGTTGCCGCCTGTCTTCTTGAGAAGAGATAACCAACTCGGCTTCTTGGACTGTGTAACACTTGGACAAAGACTTGGGCAGGCTTTATCCCCCACACTCGTGTTGCCTCTGTCAGCGGTTCGGGCGGGTGACAAAATGTGCAGTCAATCACCAGCACCCTCTAAACGCAGCACTAGCCATTCTTGGGCACCTCCTCCATTGCCTGTCTCAGCAGGGTGGCGCTGGGGTTTCGTCTCGCTCTCGGATAGATGTCATGTGCAGGCAGACATTCTGTAGACATGATTGACAGGAAGACCGGGGCTCGCAGCTCTCGTATGGTAAAGTCCTTGCTTGGTAAAATACGACATTCCACCTGTTTTTGGCCTCTTGAACTGCACATTAGTATCTCGAAATGAGACATTCAGCACCTTTAAAACAGTTTGAGTCATTTACATTATCACATGATAGAGAATATGGAATCTAACTATAAGTTTATATCTTGGCGTTTTCACTCCCTTCACAGTAAAGCTGTCCGATCAGATAATCGGAATTAGAGAGGCAATGGTTTATTCTTTGCATATATATATATATATATATATATATATATATATATAAACACAAATATGTACATCTTACTCTATTTGATGCCGTCACCACTTTAAATATATGTTGAGGCCTTACATTGCCAAATAAGGCTGATATGCCTTCAACTCTCTTCACCTCACGTCTTGGCCGACAGCCATGTAAATTTAACGAGTACCTTAAATAAGAAATACACTTTTAAAACTGTTTTCTTTCAGACAAGTTTTTCCCCTTCTTGATAACATATTTCTCTCGCATAAAAGTAATTAGATTTCCTGTGAGGCTCAGATAGTGGGCGTAATAAATTTAAGATATTAGAATAACTCAGAATATATAAAAACAAGCAGGCCATCAGCCCCACTTCCCTTCCCAAATCCCCCTGACATCTTATCTACAGCACAGCTGCACTCTGAATCTCATGCAAGTGGAAGAAGAAAGAAAAAGTCTACCCCATGACCACAATCCATGCTGACCCAAATGGTCTGGGATACATGACCTAATTCAGGAAGGACATGGTGGACAGTTTTTTTTCCATACAAGTTTTTTCTCTCCTTCATGACAACCTTTTTTTTTCACACACATAAAATACTCACCTTTCCTGTGAGACTCAGATAATGGGCATTAAAAAATAGCAAAGAAGATATCAAATATACAATCTCTCAACCCCAATGCACTTCCCAAATTCCTCTCACATGTGTAGGGCCATTGGGGGAGAGAGAGGGGGGGGGGGGGACACAGCGGAACATCTGGGATCCCATTTCATTCAGTCATTCATATATTCATTCATTCGTTCACACATTCGTTCGTTCTGATTGAATGCTCAAGACAGGTTGTGCATTGTAGGTTTCTGAGACTGAAAATAACTAAAAGTAATTTTGCACCAGACTGACCCATGCCGACGTATCTCTGCTGTTCCGGAGAAAAGGTCACTGCCACTATTGTTGCTTTTGTGGGGCTCGGCAACATCTGTTTTTACTGGACCTGTCTCTTCATTTGCATTCTACAACTTTTTGGCTATTTCATATTTTGTATTCTTTATGAAAATGTGCTATTTGTTTGCTTCGTGTTTTATTCGATAATTCGTTTGTTTGCTTCCATCTTGTGTTACGGGAACATTTACTTATTATCCCATTGATGCTTAAATTAGCACAGTCATTATTTTACCCGGCAAGCTATTTTACATGACAGCCTCTGTAATAAAATCCATTGTTATAATGATAACTGTTTAATAAATGAGCATATTCATGGCTCCGTGAATTTTACAAATGCAAAAAAGAGAGGAGAAAATAGTATCATCGTAATTCAATGTCAGCAGTTTAGGACACTTTACGAGAAGCATTGATTCTTCCGATTGATATAAGAAACGTTTTGCTTTTGTTACGTTAAGAGTCATACACACAATATGAGAACGTAAAGTTAAATCCGTCACAGGTTTTATCAGAGTAACACTTTCCCTGACAACTTTTGACCATTAGCAATAAGTGGCGCGCTGTTCCAGGGATCTGTGAATTGGGACATGGCACGCTCACCTAACAACGGCTTCAACTGTCTTTTAGTATCGTTTTGCATTTCACTGTAAGAGACTGTTTTCTAAAGACATCTTTGAGTAGTTCCCAACTTCACAGGACTTGCAAATGAACATTATTCTCACAGGTTCCGCATTTCACTGTAAGAGACTGTTTTCTAAAGACATCTTTGAGTAGTTCCCAACTTCACAGGCCTTGCAAATGAACATTATTCTCACAGGCTTTTCAAATCGCACGGAGCCCCGTCCCAAAATGCAGGGAACGTCATTGGAAAAGAAGGCGTCCCGGGAATGGCCTGTGCAGTTGACAATGTTTCTGATTACTCAGGTTTTGAAGGAAACGAGGTGGGAGCGTCGCAGACTTTGTCGGGCTCTTCGTCCTTTGTGAGAAACAAGTCGTGCCCTGGTTGGCTTCACGGTGCCGCTACCGTGCCGGCATGAGCTGGGTGGAACAACGTGTCAAGTTGAGTGAGACGCGAGGCAAAGAAGACGCCGTTATTCAACGCTCTTCTTACAGTCTACTCCGCCGCCACCCGACCGGAACGCGCCGGTTGCGAGCTGTCTTTATGATGGATCAGCCGTAGATCCACGAACGTCGATCAGAGGGCTTAGTTTGGGCTGCGCCAGCGTCGAGTCGCGCGGCGATCGAGACAATGGGAGTCCCGACGTAATTTGCCGGCGGTGAGCCTTTCAGTGAAGCAGGCTGCTTTGTAAGGATTCCAAAGTGGGTTGCTGTTGGACTGTTCAATCCTCAAGATTAAGGAGACCTGCATCGACTCTGTGACGATGTCCTTCCTTGCTGGGTTACTGTAACTTTGACTGGGTCACCAGGTAAATCGCCGACGGAGGAAACTGTGGTTGTCGCACACCTAGTTTATCCCCAATGAGATCTTTTAGGATTACCTCGTGCAAATGAAACCACAGTAGTTGTGACTAACGGTGAGCACTACTCCAGTAACTGACTAAAGAGAACGAGATTACACCAGAATGAGTCAGTCGTACGTTTGAAATCTGTTTTCGTACGGATGTCATCTTCCAGACTTTTCTTCCAGAAAGACCATCTGAACTATATCCAGTTCTCGAACGATCGTTTCAAAGGTTGTTCAAAGAGTGTGACAACCGAGTGTTACTAGCCGTGCCTTGATTTTTTTATTAGAAGTGTAGCAAGGATGCCTCACAGACTGATAGCGAGACTTGAACGCTGAACAATGTAAAGAGGACTGACACAGGCACTCTGGGGAGTGTAGCCTTTTCGTGTTGTTTGAGAACGTGACATACTTTGGGGGGAACTCCACGTCACACCTTGTCTTTCTCATCACGTGAAAACGAGGAAGCAGTAGGACGACATGTAAGTACGACGCAAGTTGAAATTGCATGTCTCATTTGAATATCTTGCATCGTTTCTACACTTTCTGTATAGTATTGTTGGGACGTACGTGCGCACGAGTGTGTGAGCACCTATGTGTTCGAATGTTTCCGAGAATGTATACTTATACGCTGTCCGTTCTTTGATTCGTTCAGGTTGTTGTTGTTGTTGTTTGCGATAACGGAGGAATTCGCGACATCAATATCTGCGGAATTTAAGGTTGAAAAATGATCATTCTGCCTCTGCTCACCCTTTCTTCTGTGATTTTCTGCCCGCTGCTGGTCTCGTTGGCGCTTCTCCAGAAACCGCCCGTGGTGCTCGTTAACAATGGCCGACCATCACTATGCATGAATCGTAGGACAACTACATTGTTTCCGCCTTCCCCGTCCACCTTCCACGAAGTATATAAGCGCCTCAATCAGAGAAGTTAGCAGATTCTCCAGGGCAGCTGGTAGTCCAGCGACTGGCATGGTGTCTTTCTGTTACGGAGAAACGCTCGAGCAGACCAGAGCTGACGGGAACACGTCTTACCGGCGCGAGGGCTAGCCGCTGAGTGAGAGAGAGAGAGAGAGAGAGAGAGAGAGAGAGAGAGAGAGAGAGAGAGAGAGAGAGAGAGAGAGAGAGAAGGCGGGGGGGGGCGGGAGTTGGCAAGAACACTTGTCCTGCCCTCATATCACCACCAGTGTCCGCCACTGCGATCTATTGCCCTTAGATTGCAGGCAGGTGGTCATACAGCTTCCATGTATTGCCTTGTTGAAAACATAGGCGTGGGCTGCCATAGAGGGCTAAAAATGACCTCTGGAGAACAAGGCAACGATCACTACAAAGTCCACTTCGACCTTGCAGGTTTCGTCATCTACGCATAGTGCCTCACTGCTGTGTGCGGTGTGCAGTCGCCTCTCTCGTATCCATCACGACTGTCGATGCATGTCTGATGAAGACAAGGAGAGACCATCTTGTGTGGGCGTATCAATGAGGTGACTGGTTTGTCTTCCTCGACACACAACACTACAAGTATATAATTCGCCTACGGCGGCTACTGCTTGGTACACTTCAGTATCAACACATTGAATAGAACTTGAATCTGTTGTCATGGAGCTTTCGGGGCGTGACTCACGTGGCTCGACCAAGTGCCGCCACAAGCAGCATGATGTGCCACTTGGATCATCTTCAATATGGGTAGCTTTCCCAGTCATAGTGGGACAAACAGCCTTTGCCTTTAGTACTGACTCATCCTCATTCTGCAGCTTCTGCATTGTGTCCTGCATCTTCTTGGGATGGCACCTCGGCTGTGCAGAGCATCGTGTTATCACTATTAAGTGTTCAGTGACAACAAACCCATCCCTTGGCTTCTTTTTACATGGTACCCAGACAGCTGACACATTCGGATGCTAATATATGATAAAATGAACTTAATAAGAGATCTATGAGTGCATCTCATTCTAGTGCACGTCAGATCTGACCTAGCAAGAGGAGTGTATCCCTCGCTGAAACTGAACGCACGTGGCCTTATGAATGGGGCATTTTCGATACATGCGTTATATTCCTTCTCAGACATGTAGACATTTTTTCACAGCACACGCAATGCTTTCATGGCCACGATACTCCAAAATCCTCCACACGATGTCTTGTTTATGCCTTATCGGTCAGTTGCTCTTGGGAAATTTTGCTTGAGTATTACTCTAACAATGACATTCATAGGCACGGCTATCAGACTGAAAAAAGTTCTTTTTAAAACAGTCATATCGTTCACTTCGTTCAATCACTGGTGAGAATTGGTAAGCGTGAGTACGCGTACTAACACAAACCCCGCCATGTGCAGTTGCTGACCTTTTCCATTTACTTGAGGCCTAGTTTATCTGCACCGAGTTGCGTAGTCACTCTTCTCTTATGTATCTGATTCATCCAAGATTATTAACTGTGGTATTTTGCACATGTACAACGTAGCCTGTCTTGAATAGAGAATACTCATTAGTCACCTATTCCAAAGGTTGTGGAAACCACTTAACCTATTCAGGAGGATCGATACTCTTCACGACATGTTGACAAATCGGTATGTCTACTGTCGACATGCCCGAGGTATACACGTATGCCTGTGCAAACTAGTTTGTTCCAGCAATTATAGCAGCACACTCTAGGCGAGACAACGGGCAGGAGCGTCCCGAACTGCGCGGGGCAAGTCAGGGAGATCAGCTGACCCAGAAAATACAAACACTAACACAGTCACACGATCGCAGGACAACTCCACGCAGAGTCAGGAGGTGAACTGCACCGTCCCAAAATGGATTAGATCTCTTGACTTTGTTGCTCCAAATAGATCAGTGAGTCAACGGGAAACACCGTCAGCAGTACGAACATTTCAAAAACATCTAATCATTCATATTCTGGCGTCAGGATTCTCATTTGAAAGTGTGCCATAACATAACAGGTATATTGAAGAGAAAAGAAACGTCAAAGCTTGTTTCAGTATGATTTAAAACTGAAAAAAATTTCTGATACGCTTTTGCAGCCAGACTCGATTGGAGCCACCTGACCTGTGTCATGGAGAACGCCAGGAAGAACGGACGGCTGCAGACCATAGCGGAGGAAGAGCAATCCTCGGTTCCCCAGATGTGAGTCACGTGGCTTTTGCTCAGCCATCTCTCTCTCTCTCTCTCTCTCTCTCTCTCTCTCTCTCTCTCTCTCTCTCTCTCTCTCTCTCTCTCTCTCTCTGCATGATTACTCTATCCTGTGAATCTGAGTCAGTAGTGAGGCGAAGTCTCTAGTCGACTAGAATGTGATTACTCTGTACACCAGTCATACGGCCTCTTTCGTGTGATCATCCCGATTCAAAGCTAATTCCCATCCATTTTCACTTGCAAACTTTTCGTTAATCGAGTGAAATCTTACTAAAGACATTAATTTTGTAGCAGTTACAATTGTGTTTATAGAAACACTGACCTGCGAAAGCTCCGAGTGTTGCAAAGTGTCTATTGTGTAGGCCTATATGTGCGCGCATGTGTGCGCACGTGTGTCCTAGTGCGTGTTTGCATGAGTCGATGTAGTATCTGTGACCAAAGTCAGTGACGCTTTGCTCTTCCATAGCAATTTGCTGCTGATTACAGGGGTTCACAACAGTTCGAAATTCGGGACTTCGAAAAATTTCTTCCACGCTCGATGGCGTCTATTCAGACAAGCAGACGTACTTCGCACTGTAACTGTAAGCTCAGGACGCGTCATCGTTCGCACCTTGTCAAGATTTGCTGTGCCCTCATTTGGCAACAAGATTTGTGTTCTAATTAATGAAACCATGCCCACGGCAATAAAGTAAAACTAAACATATCAGGATTTAACCAGAAAATTTCGTGGCTGCAACATCACGTTGACAAAATCGCATCCAATTAATGTGTAAAAGCACCATCTCTCCCCCCCTCCTCTCTCTCTCTCTCTCTC
>JAWQFJ010007705.1:15000-25000 GCA_034096865.1 Theodoxus fluviatilis
CTGCAGCCTTTGACACACTCAACCATAACACGCTACTGTTGAGACTTCAAAAAGGCTTCGGCATATCGGAAATGGCTCTTCAGTGGTTTAGGCCCTACATATCTGGCAGAACGCAACAGGTTGTCACTGAAGGTTTAGGATCAGGGGCCTTCCCAATGACAACAGGGGTTCCCCAAGGCTCAGTTCTTGGGCCCGTTCTCTTTCTCCTATACACAGCCCCACTAAGCCGGATATTTGAAGACCATCACATTTCCTACCACCTGTATGCCGACGACACTCAAATATCAGCCGTATCCAACCCCGAACTCACCTGTGTTGAAAAAACCAAACGCGAATTAGAACTCTGTTCCATGAAAGTAAAATCTTGGATGGACAGAAATTCACTGAAAATGAACGAAGACAAGACGGAAGTGATTATTCTAGGAGGAGAGATTCACCTTAGAAATCTTCAGATAAACACAATCTGCATTGCTGGGATCCAGATCAAGTTTCTGATTTTGTCATGTACTTAGGGGTCCGTATTGATAAATATCTGACCTTGGAAGAACAAATAAATCACATAGTGAAGATTTCTCACTGGCAAATCTGGAAAATCCGAACAATTAGACGATTCATCCCTGAAAACACAGCTGCAATGCTCATCATCTCCCTCGTCCTCTCCCAACTGGACTACTGCAACAGGCTTTTCTTTGGAATAACTAAGCAACAAATGCAGAAACTGCAATTAATCCAAAACGTGGGTGCTAGGATTGTCAAGCTCTCACCTACTCAGGCACACATAACTCCAGTGCTTAAAGACCTTCACTGGCTTCCAATCAATTTTAGAATTGATTTCAAAATTCTGTCTTTTGTATACAGGTGTATGAACGAATGTGCTTAATCATACCTGCGTGAGCTACTGACACCCTATATTCCAACAAGAATCCTTCGTTCTTCATCTCAGGGATTGTTAGTGACACCAGAAATGAAACTAAAATCATATGGCCACCGCTCCTTCTCATATGCTGGACCAAATTTGTGGGAAAACATTCCCATTGTCATCAGGAAATGTGATTCCTACAAGTCCTTCAAAAGACTGTTGAAGACGCTCTTTTTAACCAGACTATGGCACTTCTTTAAAAGGCGCTTTGAGCACCTCTATATGGGTTGGAGACCAGCGCCATACAAGTTCACATACATACATACGAACATACATACATGCATGCATATATACATACATACAGACAGACAGACAGAGAGACAGACATATCAAATCACTTTATTGCAGAAAATTGTACAAATTATTGACAAAACTGCAAATACATAAGCCACACAAGAGAGTTCTGGGTTCCTTCTTAGCTCTGTCACAGAACTATAATGCTATCACGCACAACGATAGATAGGCTCAGTGCTATGCACTATTCTGCTGCCCTTGTTCTCCCCCAGTTCTATCCAACAAAAAGCTTCTTCTTGCCCAGGCACGTCTTGAACCTATCATGACTGACAAGCTGAGATATTTGGCCAGGTTTTTAGCCTGGTGACTGGACAAACCCAGCATCACAAGACCTTTTGTGAATCGCCTGTGCACAGTGCCCAGAGATCCAATAACCAGCACCACATACATACATACATACATACATACATACATACATACATACATACATACATACATACATACATACATACATACATACATACATACATACATACATACATACATACATACATACATACATACATACATACATACATACATACATACATACATACATACATACATACATACATACATACATACATACATACATACATACATACATACATACATACATACATACATACATACATACATACATACATACATACATACATACATACATACATACATACATACATACATACATACATACATACATACATACATACATACATACATACATACATACATACATACATACATACATACATACATACATACATACGTCATACCTACATACATACATACATACATACATACATACATACATACATACATACATACATACATACATACATACATACATACATACATACATACATACATACATACATACATACATACATACATACATACATACATACATACATACATACATACATACATACATACATACATACATACATACATACATACATACATACATACATACATACATACATACATACATACATACATACATACATACATACATACATCACTTTATTGCAGAAAAATTGTACAAATTATTGACAAAACTGCAAATACATAAGCCACACAAGAAAGTTCTGGGTTCCTTCTTAGCTCTGTCACAGAACTATAATGCTATCACGCACAACGATAGATAGGCTCAGTGCTATGCACTATTCTGCTGCCCTTGTTCTCCCCCAGTTCTATCCAACAAAAAGCTTCTTCTTGCCCAGGCACGTCTTGAACCTATCATGACTGACAAGCTGAGATATTTGGCCAGGTTTTTAGCCTGGTGACTGGACAAACCCAGCATCACAAGACCTTTTGTGAATCGCCTGTGCACAGTGCCCAGAGATCCAATAACCAGCACCACAACTCTCGTGTAAAAACCGGCTTCATTGAGTGTGAGACACAAAGGCATGTATTTCTGGAATTTATGCTGATAGCATTTATCCACAAAGGTACCATACATACATACATACATACATACATACATACATACATACATACATACATACATACATACATACATACATACATACATACATACATACATACATACATACATACACATACATACACACATACACACACATACACACACATACACACACATACATACACACATACATACACACATACCTACACACATACATACACACATACATACACACATACCTACACACATACATACACATACACACACACATATACACATACATACACACATACACACACATACACACACATACACTCACACATACACACACATACACACACATACACACACATACACACACATACACACATACACACATACATACACACTTACATACACACATATATACACACATACATGCACACATACATACACACATATATACACACATACATTCACACATACATTCACATATACATTCACACATACATTCAGACATACATTCACACATACATACACACATACATACACACATGCATACATACAGACACCACGCTCACCCCCAGCACTATCATATCAGTTGCAATGATACTGGTGTGTATATGAACACTTTTCGTCATTTGCTATTTAAGTAGCGTCACGACAGCGGAAGACACAGGAAGTCGCTAATTCATTCATTACAGAATGCTAATCCTGCCAGACCTTCCCAGTCTTAGATTTCAAACCACAACAAAAGCGTTTTGACGCCGTGAAACGAACTCATTGGTGTTGTGGATTCGATATTCTGAGCGGCACGAGTACTAACAATCTCCTTCTAATGTGCAGCCTCTGTCACAATGATTCAGACGCACCCCTTGCGCGAACTCCACCTTTTGATCATGCATGGTCACGTTCGGGAACACTTTTTTTTCACTCATGCTGTCTCACGCTGATTTTCCACGTTGAAGAACTTGATTCTTGCCGTAAGTTATGTGTAATTGCCAACAACAACAGTGCGCAGTACGAACTCACGCGAGGAGCTGCAGGCCAACTCGGCAACGTCTTTCACAATGCCATCACATATTATTCAGCCTGTGCAACCATTCACAACCGAATGTGCACGACTGCAGGCAGTAACGTGTGCATGGTTCTCGTTAATACCTGTGGGTAGCCACATTTGAAAGCATGTACCAGGGATTTTTTTTTGGTTATGCGATTAATAACTGCCCTTACACAGATCTACAGAATACGTGCAATGGCATGCGGTAATGGAGGCGCGCGTGCATTGCCAGGCCGCATTGGTCTAAGCTTGAGTAATTCCAAACAGAGTCGAAATTCTGCAGGGCTTAGACGATAATAAATTTCAAAGTGTCGGGCGAGGATGGAACCTTCGTCTTTCTGGTGAACATCCGAAAGATCGATGACGCACTGCATGTATTGTGAGGATGCATTTAGCGAAGCTTCGGCGCTCGCTTCTCGCTAGGCATTATTGAAAAAAGTTCAGCATCCCATTGATATGTGATAGGGTTCAGTGTTTTTTGCTGTGCTCTTTTCATATTCAGGCGGATTAAAGGCATTCCCAACCAAGTATCCTCCTCTAAACGATTTCAGTGCCTCTGTAGCAGACTTTTGTTTGTAATATTACCTGTCCATTTGATGCAATCTGTGCAGTGGAACGAACATTTTCATAGATTACGCTGTGATTTCCTGAAATTGTGGAATCCTCCGAATATTTCAAGTCAGTTTTGGCTTCTTCATCAGCCCCCTGTTTCATTAGACCAATGGTCGCCTGCGCCTGAAATGTTTCTTTCCAGTGAATCAGTGTCGGTCATGTCCCTTCCAATTTCAACACAACTCTACCGACGAGGAAACGAAGACCGTCAATATACATTTATCAATTTTCAAATGCCTTTCCATGCGACCCTTCTCCTATCAAGGCAGCAGACTAAACAGACGGCGACAAAAGGCATGGCCTCGGCAGCTTTGCAATGAGCAAGCGTCGTATGGAGTGGCTATGTGTGACTCACTGTTAGGACAATGGTCGCTGATCTGTTCTATGATAAATTGCAGGCAAGGAGCAAGTGCTTGTCTGGGTAATCCTGGCTCGACCCTAGACAGACTACGAGGTTGTACCAGCGAGAGATATACAAGTCTTTGAAGGCCGATATGGAATGAAGCCCCCCTCGCTTCCTCTCTTGCCTAATGGACGCCTATCCGTTTGGTTGCCCAGCATTCTGTCTATTTAGGTCAAGGGTAAAAGCAAACAGAGTTCGGGTCTTAAGCCGTTGTCTGTTCAGTGCCTTGTAGGTAGACCTACCGGCTTAACAGAACATCACTCTACCTCGATGACGCTTGCGCATGTCGTTTAACGTCCATCACCATAAAGCCCTTGTGTCGCAGAGACGAGACCCACTCACGACAAATAAGGAAACATATAGAACTAAAGCACTTTACACAAACAAAAACCGTCTAGGACATATACTTTTGGTTCTGTAGTTTTATGTCCCAAATAAAACTTATCCAAGGAACTAGAGCGCGGATTGCCACCCTCTCGAGACGCCAGCAAATTGCTCCTTCAGCAGACGACAATGATGTTCACTCCTGAGAGGGCAGCCGCCGTAATGCAACTCTCGGCTGTTAGTTCCGCCAGCCGCAAGACTGCAAACCAGAACACTGCAATCACTCCAAGTAAGAATGAGGTTCAAATGACGGAGTTCCGCTTGATGATATGATGCACTATCTGTCGTCGTCGCCGTCGTAAACGTCTCCACAGTGCCAAGACAAAGTGAACAGTCGTTCAAGAACAATGCCCCAAATGGATATGTACTTCATGTTGGTCGCGTGGCACGCCCAGTCAACAATGAATCACAAGGTTGATAAATGCAAAGCGTTAACATTGATGCATACCTGGGCGAAGGAAATTAGCAGATAAAAATTTTGATCGAATCGCTATTGTTCCGTCTTAGAGTACAAATCTGAAACAAGCGTGAAGGAATACGTAAGGTGCTCTTTGAAGGTGCTCTTTTTTAAATATTGTGACTTTCCACCCATTGATGGATGCTCAAACCGCACACATTTACCCCTTGATCATCGGGCTACCTCTTTGTATCACTCCAACACCGTCTCAACTCCCTGGGGAGCAAGCAACCAGGCTGCAGATGAACGCGCCAAAGTTATATCTCACAATCTTCCAACTCAACCCTCACGGGTACCCGTTTTACTGCTGGGTGGGGAGAAGCAGTGTGAGTAAAGCACCTTGCTCAAGGATGCAACTCTAGAATCCGCGCAGGTTCGAACGCCGCACCCGCTAGCCGCAAGCAGCTGCAGATCAAGCGCGCTGACCACTCGGGCACACAGCCCCACACGTACACTCAACTTATGCGTGAATAAACAGGGCAAGAGATGCGAGCGGTATAGAATCGCATACTGAAATACGTCAACGATAGTTCTCCAAGAATATAACGAACTGTCGTCCTCATGACAATGGAGAATAAAATATAATATATGATATACACGTGCAGTAGCACCAAAGCTTATTCAACTACCTGCACATCACACAAAACAATTGTGCCATATATAGCTGGCATTAAAAAGAAGTACTGCTTCGCTTCGCCAAGTATCCATTAATCATTAAGCATGCAGCACGCATATACCTTGCATTGTCACTAAGTTTGTGAGATTGTTTGCGTTTACAATACATTCCTTTTTGTGTCGTTCGGAAATACGAGCATGACAAAATTATGCATTTTTGGGGTCCAATTGATTTTATTCTTTGTGCCAGGGTTACTCTATGTACTTGCCTTCTTTCCTTTTGGCAGCATAGGGCAGCAACTAAGACAACACAAACGATTTCTGCATGTTCTTTTGTGAGTATCAGGTTTCCAATTCACCAATAAATTATTGTATTAGACGTCTCACACAGATAATGTGCATTTAGGTGTGATGAAGACAGTAGCAACTTGTAAACCCACTCTCAATCTCGCATCTTCGAAAACATACATTCGAGGCTACAAGCATCTAAAAGTCACGTTGTGTCAGTATATGCAATTTCAGGACAAACTCACTCATGTACTTTGGGATACACCGAATATGTCCCACAAGCACACCTTGATGCCCACAGATTATACTTTCACTCATGACAGAGCTCATTCGACTGCCCCTTGGCTTATGTAAATGCATGCTTTTAAAAAACAATTAACCGAGTCCTTCACCATCTTTGAACACGAATGAGATAAGATTCTCAGTACAGCGGTAGCCGCTTGATGCCCTCTTTGTCAGCTGGAACCCTTGGTTGCAGAGCTTTTGGGGCCCGCTCCAGGTTTTTGACCAGGGGCATCCCCAAGCAGCAGTCAGTGTAATCAGAGAATTCGGGTGGGATGTGGTGTGTGGCGGTGGGGGGCGGGGATGTGGTGTGTGTATGTGGGTGAGGGTGGGTGCGCCTGTTGCAGATAGAAACTTGTCCACCATGCTGGACAACCTGCCTGCTTCGCATCAGAAGTAAAGGGAACTGACGCCCTCATGACAGCCTCAGGGAAGTTTTTGCAAGCAAAGATGCAGGCCTGGCTGCCTTTAAACTAAGCATCGACAGATCCCTGCTTAGATGACAAAACTTCGTCCTGTTTCCCGCTTCAAACTGCTGAAATTCTCAAATCGTACTCATGGAGATTGTTACGGTTCAGCCTTTATTCCATTTTTCTATATTGTTTGAGGTAGTTGCCATGTCAATGCTTTGGCGGGAACAAGCTGAGCTTTGCACTCTAAGACCAGTTTGGACCGGCTGTTTCCAAAATTATCCGTGATGCAACAATGATTTGATCGGTTAAGGATGGTGGCGCATGCGCTGTGAGTAACTCTACAGTCTAGGAAATTGACAATTTTCTTATCAGTTGACTCTGAGAATGTCGTCATGAGCAGACGTATTTCGAGCAGCTCTGTGTCAAGATAGATACGTTAAATTTCTAATCCTTCCCCCGACCATCTGAAAGGTTATATCAAGAAGAACAGTGCCTTCCCGGAATGAAAGAACAAGCTTCGCCGGATTATGATGCCGAGTTTCGTCGAATGGAGAATTTTTCGTCGGTTGGTTCTGAGAGCTGGCTGAGTGTTTAAACCCGGTGTCAGTTCGGGTACATGTGTGTGGGTGAACCCACAAGTGTCTATGGCCTTTTGATCATCTCTTTCCGATATTTAGCCTTGAGAGAGAGAGAGAGTGTGTGCTTGTGAATGCCCATTTCTGAGTGGACATCGTTTTTGGGCAGAAGTTTTCGTCGGTGAAAAATTCGGGAATCGTCATCACTCATCAGCGTGAACTTGTGAGTAATCAGGGGTCAACTTTAGTTTCGGGTCAGTGAAATTAATCCTGTACTTTTCAGTCAGAGAGTAGACTGATAGAATTGATTAGTATTTTCATTCGTATTGCTTTGAATTTGATTTTACTCATGATTAAGTTTGATAAAAGAAAATCCTTAATGAACATTGTGTCTCGTCATGCGAGCCTGAGAAGAGGGTGAGTGAATTTAATTATCCCCCCTTCACTAGCGATACCCCTAGACACAAAAACAGACAGAATTAGAGAATTGTGAGTGTGAGAGTGGAGGGAGGTGATAGAGATGGTGTCAGATACAATCACGTTTATTGAAGGAATGTGACTTTACATCTCATCTTATCTGGCAACATACTTTTCAAGGACGCCAGCTAATTTAATTAATGCCAGTACAGTGGAGTCCGGATATATGACGGGTGTTTGTCCAGCCGTTTGACCCGACATATAAGCGGACCCGACATATACGTGAAGTCGGGGGTCAGGGTCAAGGTCCATCTTCATCAGCAGAGTTGTTTTCTCCGTGAGCCCGATTACACTTTATGCCCATCCGGTTCTTCCATCTAGCCAACCAGCAAGAGCTCGGGGTAAAATCTGAGCCCAAGCGCTCAGCAAAATCTTTAGATTTCGCCATTAGCATAGGGCCTGTGACAGTCTGTTTATTTTTTGTTTCTAACTGCCGATAACCACGAGCCAAGGGCCGACTCAACATCCTCGTTTTTGCCGGTTCGTTTTCGTTTTCTCGACTTGTCTGGGATGGTGGCAGCGGTGTCACGAATTTCCGCTTCATTTGCTATGATTCTCTCGAGTGTTCTCATAGAAATCCCCATCTCTGCAACAAGTTTTTGTCTTGGCTCTCCGGACTTCATTCTGTCAAGCATTTTCAACTTGTCACCTACAGAGAGGTTGATCCTTTTCTTTGGTGTGGCCATGTTGGCAGAGTTTGAGCAAGGAATGAATGTCTTACACTTGTGAGAGTGAGAGAGTCTAGCCTATGAACACTTCTCTCACCCTCCCGCGGCGTTGCTGCATTCACTGTGGCGGGTAGATTAGTTGTCAAAGTTGTCACTTGGTCTCAGCTGACCCGCCATATAAGCGTGCTTGCCGTCATCAGACCCGACATATAGCTTCCTGAGTTTTTAGTCATACAAAGAAGGGACGGATTCCGTCCAATGGGGTCTCCCGACATATAAGCGGACTCCGACATATATATGCATGCCGTCATATATCCGGACTCCACTGTATCCCTGGCTTCTAATCAAGCTTGTCTTGCCCTCAGACAAGCCTACAAGATTGGTAAGAGAGATGGATATGGTGCATGAAGAGGAGTGCAAAATAATGTGTGCACTGCATGTATCTGACGCAATTGTTTATGCATCAGTCAGGTAGGGCCATGATCCACAGTATAGTGTTTATATACCAGGTGTGTCTTTGATTGTGCTCTGTGTGTGTGTGTGTGTGTGTGTGTGTGTGCGTGCTTTTGCGCGTGCGTGTGTGCGTACGTGCGCGCGCGTGTGTGTGTGTTGTGTGTGCGTGTGTATGTGTGCGTGCGTGCGTATGTCCCTCTGTATATGTGAGTGTGTTTGTGTGTACGCTGCGCGTGTATGCGTGAGTGCGTGCGTGTGTGGTTGTGTGTATGCATGCGTGTTTGCGTGCGCGTGCGTGCGTGTGTGTGCGAAAGCGTATGTGTGTATATCTTGTATGGTGCGTGAGTGTGTGTTTTACATTTATGAGTGTGCTTGCTTGGGCATGTGCATGCATGCGCGTCTGGACGTGTAGCTGTGAATATGTCGGTCTGGGCATCAATCCGTTAGTTCGCATGTATGCATCTGGTCACATTTTGCAGGGCACCCTGCGTGAACATCAGTGACTTACTATAGTACAAACGAAATGTTCACTGGAGATGTTAAAATGGACCTTGGCAGATATCACGCCATGTTTTCCACACAAATTCAATGAGCGAAAACAAAAGATGAATGAAGGCGATACGCCACCTAAGCATTGCAGAAGCCACCTCTCGATCTGCAAGGGAGACAACTTTTGCCCCACTCGCTCTTCAGCCTGCGTAGTCGTTATT
>JAWQFJ010007705.1:30000-45291 GCA_034096865.1 Theodoxus fluviatilis
CTCCCTGGGGAGCATGCAACCAGGCTGCGTATGAACGCGCCAAAGTTACTATTACTTGCAAAGCTACTTCACAGCTTGAAAGACTCAGGGATTCCGCATGGATTGAGTTTATTACGCGGAAGCGGGCGCTTCCGCTGTATGCGGCAGAATTACACACCCGATAATATTGCTCAGTGATTTTCCATGCATTCTGAACTACACCAGGCGTGGTCTTATATGGCAGTTTATGCATGTGGCCCTCTTGGAACTATATTGTACATTCACATCACCGGCAAGTGTAATTCTATGCAGCCCCGTCAGATTTTAACTCCGTTTTAGTCGATCGTAAGTGGGTTTCAACAAAACAAGGATATCTCAAACATGGAAGGAGCCGGATGCCATGTTTACCATGCATGGGGACGTGGTCAGCTACATGGTGCACAAGGAGAGTAAATATTATCGGGCTCTCCGCGGCTCCTTATTTCACGCCACCTGTGTATCGGAAGACGTGTCCAGTTCCATTCAACACATGAATGAACGTGAATAAGCTTGGCCTTCAACACTTTTATGAATGAGTTGAATGATTTTGTAGCTCCTTCTTACGGCATCCAACTCATGTCCGACACCTATTCAAAGTTTCATGGGGAGTGTGCAAATCAGTCGTGCAACTTCCACGAGGAGGCGTCAAAATGAATCATAGGCGTGCCGCGTGATCTGCAGGTGAAAATCGCTGTACGTAAGTGTGACATGATTGCACAGAAACATTGCCGGTCGTCGTGATTTATCTAAATTCGTCCAGTACCAGTATACTCGGGAGGTGGGGGTGTGGATGGGGATGGGTGGGGGAATCCAACGGTACATGTCTACTAAAGAGATAGAAGTCACAAAGGAAAAACCCGTTTAAGAGATGCGAAGAATTTGTTCCAAATTCATAACCAATGGTTTAATTGAAAATCGACCATTCTGCTGCCTAGGAGCATGGCTTGCTTATGTACGTGCAGGCTCCAAAGTTGGACGCTTGCGGAAAAGCAGTATTTTAAGATCATGGCACCAACAGCCCACTCGTGGTGGAAATTGTAGACTGCCAGCTGAGAAAGACGCCCCTCAGTCATGACTGGCGGTCTGTGTTTGCAGAAGAAAGGAAGTGCCTTACTCCCCGTCTGTGACCAGTGCCCTCGCTCACAGCGCTCTTCCCGTAGCTATAGGCACGTCACGCACTCTGAAGCACTACTCGCTTCGCCTGCAAGCGAGACAACGACGTTTTTCAGTCCTTGAAAGGCATTCTACAAGTCAACACAAAACACCAGTGCTTCTCACTCCGCATGGAGATCGCAGAGATAAGCACGCACGCCGTGGAGACTCTCAAGACCTGAATGCACGCCCGTGGGTGATGGCGCCAATCTTCTGCAAGGCAGTTGGCAGAGCGAGCACGCAGCGTGTGGAGTCAGAAGTCATGTGTCAAACATCGGGCCACCGTCCTTATCTCTTTTTTGGTTTCAACTGTACAGTGTGCGAGTGTGGGACTGCTTTGTATGAATGTAGACTTTTCATTGTAAACGCCATGAGCTTGCCTATTAGGGAAGGTATGGGCGTATAAGTAGTCTGTATTATTATTATTATTATTCTTGCCTCGTGATACAATCTCAGCAGTTAGGGAAGACACATAAGCACGCACGCACGCACGCGCGCGCGCACACACACACACACACACACACACACACACACACGTGATTACCAATGAATAAACCCAGAATAAATTGTTGAACAACCACACAAATATATGATTTATATAATTAAGAATTAATGAAGAAATGCAATACAAATCAATCTGTGGAAGGGATGGATGGATGGATGCCAAGACATCTCCACAGTCAAAAACACATGTCTGCTTTTGAGTCATGGTTCGGCAGTAATTCGCAAATATGCGCTTGACCATTTTGAGAGAAAGGAGATTTTCTCATGTGGTGTTTTACTTCCATCAGCATCACTTGTGAAACTAAAACGTATCAGGAAACGTAGCCAGTGCATGGTGGGTACCTAAGCATTAATTCCGCCCAACTGTTGAGGGGGAGTTTATTAATTACTACTAGGGCTTCCGATGTAAGGTCACGAGTTCTGAGCAACGATTGTTCTATTTAACGAGTTTTCTGGTCGCCTGCTGCTGATTCGGAAATCCTGCCCTGGAGAAAACCGCCTTTTCTGTGCAATAAGCCCCATTTGAAATCTGAAGCAATGGACAAAGAAAACTTTCGAACGTGCAAGAGTATGGGGCATTACTAATTGTTATTGCTGTTGTTTGCCTGGGCGATGCTGCTGCCTGTCGATGCTCACTTCTAATGTTGAATGGTTGGCGTTATTACGGTCTGCCACTAACGCGTTGTCAATCGCTGAATGATGACGGCTACAACGACAACAAAATGAACAACAACAACAACAACGACAACAACGACGACGACGATGACGACGATGCTGCTGCTGCGGAGACAATCCTAATGAAAGCGCATGTAGTTGAAGACCTGGTGGCTGAGAGTGTAGTGACTTTTTGTTATAGGCCGTGTATTCGTCATATGAATATTTCTTGTTTTTCTCCACAGATATGTCGTATTCATCCACTTTTGAAGTTTTCTTTGCGTTTCCTCTTTTGCCCTCACTATTTTCTTTCATTCTGTCTGATCTCAATTCCTCTTTTTCTTTTCCAATACACTATCATCATCCTGATAAACGCAATTCAGTTTCCACGGTCTCACCAACCAAGTTTCATGAGCATGCAAACACAAAGAAATCAATGCATTCACGTGCAACCATCGAAGACAAACGTTTCCTGGGATCCAGACCACTTCTTCACTTCGCCCCTCAATTCGGCAAACTACCAGATTGGCTTGATTGCAAGTTAGCCTGTCAACGGCACTAAAGATGGATTGCGAAACTGTCCAAACCACGTTTGTGACACTCACAGCCTCGCGGCGGGAAGCAGTCCTGAACGCCACAGGGCGTGGAGCGGATCGATAGTCATAACGGGGGAGATCGAGTCTCCGTGTGACGGCGTCCGCGGCCAGCAACAACTGAAGTACCCGAGAGATGTTAAAGTCGCCAACAGAAAACACTTGCCCACGACACAGCCGTGCCGTGACGTGTACGATCAAATGCAAGCCTCGGTTCTTTGTTGTGCAGCAGTTTTTAAAACTGACACCAAAGACGCTATGTAGTGTCTATTTTGCTTGCCACTCAACCCTTTGTCAGCCGTCTCGGGTTGACTGCGCGTTTATTTGTTCTTGTGGACTCTTTGACATGCGACACATAAACTCCGATTATACCAAAATGGTGTGCTCTAAAACTCGGGCCGACCAATTGTTTTATACTTGTCCTCCAAGTGTTCGTGAATGGTTTTTCTCGTGTGTTGTCTTATCTAACTCCGTTGCACGTGAGCCATTCCTTAACGTTTTACACTAAATAAGACAACGCTCATCAGTCTTGAGGTTCCTACCTATGTCGCAAAGCTCCCGTTGACCAGAACGGTGATTGGAAAACGGTCGTCTATTGTTTTTGTTTCGTAACGTGGAATCACTCGGAGGAGTGCGTGCCGCAAATTGAATGTCTGTAGAGTGTCGGAACGCGGACGTACTCGCTGATAGTAGCTGACTTCACCCCCAACATCTGGCAGGCACCCGGCTGCCTCACAGGGGTACGCCCCACGTCGCCAGTGACTGTGACAGCCGGTCCCAGCCACGATCGGCTTGAGCAGTTGGTGTTTCGTGAATCTTGCAATGCGCTAAGCTGTACAAATGGTGTGCTAACCTGCCCTGGCCCTGGCGAGGACGTCGTTAACGGTCGCGATCGTGTGGCCTGTGGTGCGTGCACGCCCAGGTCCCCCCGATGCACTCGTCGCACAGGTGCAACCCTGCAAATACAAGGGTAGGCAACGCCACTGAGCGACTGGCAAGTGCAAAGAAGAATGCCGTGCCCGTTGGTCAAGACGCGTGTCCTACCCTGTATGAAGGCTTCCGCCCTCAGCAGAGGTCCCCTGGGTTTTCCTTACGCGCGATGAGAATCTCATTTCCCGTCATAACACGATTCGCTTGCTCAATAAGCCGTTTTTGACTCACATGCGAAGCAAAAGTGAGTCTATGTACTGAGCCGTGTCCGTCCGTCTCGTCCGTGCCGTCCGTCCGTCCGGGCGTCGTCCGTCGCGTCCGTAAAAACTTAAACGTTGGATTTTTCTCGGAGACTATTAAGTCTATCAACACCAAATGTGGCATGATGGTGTATGATGACAAAGGCCTCAAAAAACATACATAGTGACTTGACCTTGCTTCAAGGTCAAGGTCACAGAAGCCATAAATGTGGTCTCAAAAACAGTCATTTTTCACATTTTCCCAATTTTCTCCCACGTTATTGAGAATGGCGACCTTAGCTACAAGTGGTATATAGGTCAAAGCAAGCCCTATCTTTTGATACCAGTTTGGTTGACCTTGCTTCAAGGTCAAGGTCACAGGAGCTCTTTAAAGTTGGATTGTATACATATTTTGAAGTGACCTTGACCCTGAACTATGGAAGATAACTCTTCCAAACTTCATAAAGTTGTAGTACACATGTTATACTTTCATCATGAGACACATTTGGTCACATATCATCAAGGTCAAGGTCACTTTGACCCTTATGAAATGTGACCAAAATGGGGTAGTGAACCACTAAAAGTGACCATATCTCATGGTAGAAGGTGCCAATAAGCACCATTGTGCTTCCTATGTCTAGAATTAACAGCTTTGTGTTGCGTGACCTTGGATGACGTTGACCTTGGGTCAAGGTCACATGTATTTTGGTAGGAAAAATGTGTAAAGCAGTTCTTAGTGTATGATGTCATTGGTAGGTTTAGTTGTTTGATCTTGACCTTGAAGGACAATGTCATGTAAAGGTCAAGGTCATGAAAAGGTCAAGGTCAAGCATGTGAGTCGTATGGGCTTTGCCCTTCTTGTTCATATTGTTGTGTGATCAAAAGCGCAATGGATTCTCTTCAAAATGACACTCAAATCATGATAATATTTTCATTGGTTGACGATATATGCCCGTTTGAATAGACATATTCTGAAAATAGGCATTTGTGAGTAAACGGCGTTTTAAGTGTTTGCAAAAATGGGCAATTTCATCAGGTTCTAGCTCAAAGGACTTGCATCAATGGCCAATGACAGTGCCTTGTACATATTGATAAGAGTCTCCCGTTTACAATTGCAGCACGCTCTACATACGATTCATAGGCACGTAAGAATAATGAGGTTCGGTATTGTGCAATCAAATGCAGGATTTTCGTGACAAGAAGGTCACTTGGTCTTTGTAATGGGAAAATAGGTTTTTGGAAGTATCTCACCTGAGAGAGAGTTGATTTTTGCTGGTACGTTGAGGGTGAAGTTGGTGGTCCAAAACAGGGTAAAGTTTGGAGTGAGTGGAAGTTGAGTTCTGCCCCAAGATGATGAGCGGTGTTCGCTCTGAAGTATGAGTTGTGGTGAGTAGAAATAGGCCGTGAGTTGGTTGTGAGAAGATGGTTATATGAGAGAGCGCAAGAAGACAGAGAATAGAGATCGGTCCACACACAGCAGAGAAGTAGACGAAGAGAAGAGAGAAGCAGACAAAGAAAGAGAGAAGCAGACGAATAGAAGAGAGAAGCAGACGAAGAGAAGAGAGAAGCAGACGAAGAGAAGAACGGACGGTCTGCCCGGCAGACGTGCCTACTGAGTGAGGGAGCGAGTGACACAGAGAAAGATGGAAGGTTGATCGAAGTAGTCTTTTATGGCAAGGGCTGACCTACGTTTTATTAGTTTCATGTGAGCAGGTTGACCGTAGTTTTACTTGTGTTTATAATTCTCCATTAACATTTTATCAGTGATTCCACTTTTATTTAATTTTCTTTTCTTTTCCACCTCTGATTATGGGAAGTTATGATTTACAATGATTGATTAAACATCTTGTATTTACCCGTGACCGTTTTTATTAAGTTTATTGAAATCCCCGTAACAGCGGTGAAGGAAAGGGCATTGCTTCCTTGACTTTCCCATGCAAGAAACCAGCAGCGGAATGGAGCCAAGGTTTACTTCGAGTAACGTTGCTATGCTGCCTCTCTATCTTTACCGCTTCATGAGGTGGCTGCTGACCCAGGGAAAAATCTGTCCCCGCAGGTGTGTGTGTTGATCATTCCCTCTCTCAAGTGCACCAGTGTACCCCACATCCGTGCTTTCTCTCGGACCGTCGTGGAAAATTGCTGTTTGCAACTTTTCTACGAAGCTTTTAAATGACCAGATGACGTCGACTTGCAGAAGAACTGATTTTTTTTCAAATTGTGAGTGTAAAGACCTGTTACGCCGAATTTCTCAACAGCCAATCAGCAAACACAACGAGGGTAAATTGCGCACTGTTGAGCAATATGATAGTACAGTCAAATACATGTACTTCTCTGGTATCATATATATGTGAGTGGCGTGCATCTATTTAAGACTACCAATCAACACCCTGCTTTGCACGGGTGTTAGTCACGGTCCATTCTGATCACGTAGTGACCCATAACTCGAACGTGCGCTCGCCACTAGGCCTGACAGCGTATGCAGCTCGACAGCCACCCCGTTTGACAGGGTACCCGGTATTCGACACCAACCGCCATTTTCCATCCCATTATCGCTTCGCTCATCGCAGGCGATGACGGATTGGGGCGCGACGCGAAATGGCGGCTTGTCAGGTGTCGAAGAGAGACTGATCGTTAGGGATGACCCATTTTTCAAGGGCCAACAGAGAGAGAGAGAGAGAGAGTGGGGGGGGGGGGGGGGGGGGGGGGGGAGGGAGGGAGAGAGAAATGAATCACCACTGTGAGAAGTGACACAGAAATGACTTTGTATTATCAATAATTATGTATGATGTCGAGAAAAAAATCCACGAGACAAAATTTGTGACGAGTATTCCTCACCTTCAGATCAAGCTTTTGTTGACTGGAGTGCCAGGAAGGGACTTCGTTGCGCCAAATACATGTAAACGATTCAGAACGTAAAGTTGGAAATGTCAGTGTTCTGTTATAAACCACGACGGTAGATTGCAGTCGGGTATTGTCTATGCTAGATAATTAATACTAAAGACCTGTTAAAAATTATTTTGCTGTGTTTCTAAAATTATTGCCTAAATCCTGTGGGGAGACAGAAAGCCTTCAACAAATTGAGCATATAAACTGGAATGATCGCTAGCGAATCTGTAAAGCGACAACGCACACGCATTTATTTCCTTACAGGCAGTGCTCCCTCCTCTGACACCCGCTTAGTCCTGTTTTGTGAAGACTGTCGTTTTGTTGATTCGTGCCTGCGCTCGTGTCTGTCTTGGCTGACTGGGAGCACCGCACTCAGCGCCTGTGTGCGGGGCGAGGGTGGATACAGTGAATCATGGTGTGAAGGCATAGGCGAATTCTCCTGTGTTGAGCTCAAGTGAGCGCCCAAAGAACGGAAGGCCTTTGAACGTCTTCAAAACACCTTTCCGCTCCAGACAACAGGTGAGTGGTGATTGGAAATTGATGGTCTCTGCCCCATACCCGAACTGTTTCGTTCAAGTCCCTTGCCTACGAATGTCTTGCCGTCTGAACGGGAATGGTTCTGTTCGTGAGAGCTTGAATTTGCTGTCCAAAAACTGTGTCGTGTGGTTTTCGTCGCTACCCTTGGACTGAGATGGAAAGGACGGAATAAGGAAATCTCGGCTGACAATGTTAAAAGAAATAAAAATCCATATTTATTCGGCATTTCTGCATCTGTTTGGGTTTTAGTTTTCGTCCCCTGATGAGCCGGCGCACCGCAAAAAAGTTTCTGCTTTCTGCCACAGTATACATCTGACGTCTAAAAAAGATGTAGGAAAATTAGTCTATCATCGTAAGCTCGAGAAGGCAGACAAAAGCAGCTAGAAGTGTTGCAATGTATCGAAACGCAGTCATGGAGAGAATAAACGGAAAACTTTCAAATAGTAGACAGAAGTACAACTTTAATTACATTGCACACTCAAAAAAACATAACACTTATAAATGACACAGTACCACGGAAAGTTATGACAAGCAAACACATTCTCTCTCTTTTGAATCATTATACTTTTTTTAAACTGGTCATATAGCTTTGCGATTTCTACAAACTTGTTTGCAGTCTTAAATTAATGGTTACTATACGTAAGAAATGTAAGGAACGGTACCAGCAGACTTCGAACGTTTGGATGAAACTGTTTAAGAAACACTACATATTCACAAGAATATTCGATGTTGCTATATTTGTCTTCGCAACTGGGACCAAGACTGGAAGGGCGACGCAATGACAAGGCATTGCATGTAAACTTATTTCGTATTCGTGTCGTTCTCCAAAAGTAACCATCTTGTAGTCTAAGAACCGATTGCAATAACATCTCTGAAGGAATCTAAGCAATTTTCATTGGTGTATGTTTTTATTGTACTTGAGCTTGAACACGCTTTGAAAGAGATCAAGACCTTTCTTGTAATATTGGATTATTTTCGGCAAGCATGTAAACGCCAGCCGTGGCCTTTGTGAACTTACAAAGGCAAGAGCCTTCATTACCGCGACCAGACTGACCCCAGAGCCTTTCAAAGGGGAGAGCGGCAGTCGTTCGGAGTCTGTAGCGAAAACCAGCTTCGCCAAAGAACTCATGTTTGTCCTGGAAGTAAGCCTCCGGGATCAGCCAACACGCAGGGCAAAGGGGCACTGCTTCCAAACACGGGCCAGGAACGCTGTTTAGAGCTCTGTACTACTTCCAGCCACGACTCAATGACCGACCTCTCACCATGCGTATCTTCGGCAAAACTTTTTCGACGTCTCGAGGAGAGTGGAGCTCTTGCTATGTTTGTGTCGAGAAGACAAGACGGCTGGACCTGTCCTCGCCCCGCTACGATAACGGAGTCTTCTCTCCGTAATACAGGGTCAAAATGAAAAAGCAAAGAAACGCATGGTGCGTTCATAATGCAATAACATCGAAATACAAAGTGATTTGGTTTTTAGATGACATGTGTACTGTGCAAGGCAAATCGCTAAAATTACGTCCGCATTAACACTAGAGAATAATGATAAGTGTTTTGCGCAAAATTTTCTTTTAAACAATACTTTCCCTGAAAGTCATTTTGCAATCAAATATACGGTTAAAGACGTGGACTAATAGAATATGCATTTCTTTTTTGGAATCCCATGGTACGGACTCGTCTTGACTGGCAGCTGCCATTGACGTGAATATTTCAGGTCGTAGACAAGGGCTCTAGTCATGTGGGTCTACAGGCGCTTGCAGCTGCAAGGTGCGGCGTTCGAATCTGCTATGATCCTGGAGTTCCATTCTTGGGTATTGCCTGTCCTATTGAGAAGTCAGACCGATTAATTGGCGCTGTACTACAGCGACCGTGTGTCTGTGCGTGTGTGTCTCTGTGTGTGTCTGTGTGTGTGTGTGTGTGTGTCTGTGTGTGTGTGCGCGCGCGTGCTTGTGTGTGTGTTTGTCTGTTTGTGTGCGTGTGTGTGTGTGTGTGTGTGTTTATGTACATGTGTGTGTGTGTGCGTCTGTGTGTGTGTCTGTGTGTGTGTGTGCGCACGCGCGCGTGTATGTGCGTGTGTGTGTGCGTGTGCATGTGTGTGTGTGCGTCTGTGTGTGTGTCTGTGTGTGTGTGTGTGTGCGCGCGCGTGTATGTGCGTGTGTGTTATCAGTACTTGGTGTGAATCAGTCGAGGGCATTCAAGGTGCCAAGGCCCCTCATGGCTTGCTCCCTCCAAGAGTGACGTCGACGGAGGAGGGAGGGAGGAAAGGGGAAGGAGAGGACAATGGGTCATGGGTAACAGGTACGTTTCAACTCTGGAAGAGCCTGCCTGTCTTTTAAAGCTCTACTGTGACCTTTTAGTGATGTTTCCTCGAAGCAAACAATTGTTACAGAAGTCTTTTTCGCATGTTGTATGTTAACTATAGGAAAAGGAATAGGTTCTCGTGCCCAGCAGTGCATTTCGAAATATATCAGCAACAACAACAACCGCGACGACGACAAACGAAACACAACGACGTCAAACACAACGACGACAGCAATAGTAGGAATGACAACGACGACGATACATTGCGAGCCGCGTGTTCGCTGTGACTTTATTTTGTAATATCGCTGGGGGTTGCAGTCGCGATCGCACAGTGAGGTTTCAAGAACTAAATTGTGCTTGTGAAGTGCAGCACAGTGTGGAATCGGCGATGAACGTGACGCACTTCTGTCCAGGGAAGAGCGAGGCATGCTGCCCATTTTTGTCCACGGGAGATCCATGCTTCCCTTTAGGAGACCAAGGTCTTGCTTGGGCTCAGATGCATTTATGCTGACTTGTTATCTTCCTGCAGAGTTTCTCTGGTTGTGGCGCTAACTAAATACGATAAAAGAATTCTAGACGTGTTATATCAAGAACATGGTTCTTTTTCTTGTGTCCTTAAACTGATCTTACGAAACGTTCATAAAGGACAAACATATATTCCGTTCAAGTCATAGCCTGCATTTTTTAATATCTCGGATTCAAAATTGTTGAATATATTTTTAAAAAATTGTTTCACAAAAGAGTCCACCACAGAATAAGATTTTAAATCAGGTTTAAGATTAGATATGCATTCTGAACCACAGGAGATGTTGCTTCGACTCAGCTGCTCCAATAAAAATGAAGGCAACACCCGTGAAATCCTAATTTTAAGAACTATCTTTTCGCAGAGACTAATGACTTAGAACACCACTTCTATAATTTTTACAACTTCCTTCATGTTTTCAGCGCAGTTTTTACCGACACATTTTCATATCTGGCTTAGGTGGCGTTTTGTCCTACTCCCAACTGTGCTAATCTGTGGCCGTGAACACAACGGCAAACATTCAGCAGGTTACAGTTGACATTTCTCAAATACCTCACGTTCAAATTGCAATTACTCGCTGCCATATCCTCTCCCCCCCCCCCCCCCCCCCCCTCCCTCCCCCCTCGTCCCATTCAAGACACTTAAAGCCCTTCCACTACTTGCTTACTCCCGTCACACCTGGAACCCTCACCCCTCTCCAGACACCTTCACAGCGCCGTGTAACGAACAAGCAAGGAGCTGACACCGATTAGGGGGAGCAGGCATGCAGGAAGGCAGGAATGGTAGGTATGGCTAGGTGGGTAGGTAAGCGGCCACGTCAACACTGCGTCAAGAACAGCTCGTACGAGCGTACACAGTCCAGTTCACAGAACGCTCAGCACGGCGATCTCGATGCAAGATCTGTAAAGGCGTACACGACCAGACCACGTGAACTAGGGTACGGGAAACAGGTAGGGGTGGTAGGCGTAGGAGTTTGGCCAGGTGGGACAGGAGGAAGGAAAGTGAGTGAGGTGAGGTAGGGGTGGGGTGGAGTTGGTAGGTATATGTGTGTGTGTGTGTGTGTGTGTGTGTGCACGTGTGTGCATGTTTGTGTGTGTGTGTGCGTGCGTGTTTGTGTGTGTGTGTGAGTGCGCGCGCGCGTGTGTGTTTGTATGTGAGTGTGTGTGTGCGCGCGCGCGTGTGTGTTTGCGTGTGTGTGCGTGCGTGTGTATGCATGGCACCTGAGGATTAGAGTGAATGAGTACGAATGTGCAGGTGGTAGTGAGTAAATGTGGATCTGCACAGTCACACAATTATTATCGTGTTTCTCCGTAAGCGAAAGAACTGAGCGCGCGTGAAAGGGTAAATAGGCACAAAAGAGCGAGCGAGTGAGTGAGTGGGTGAATGAGTGAGTGAGTCACTGAGTGAGTGAGTGAGTCAGTGAGTGAGTGAGTGAGTCAGTGAGTCACTGAGTGAGTGAGTCACTGAGTGAGTGAGTGAATGAATGAGTCACTGAGTGAGTGTGTGAGTGAGTCACTGAGTGAGTGAGTCATTGAGTGAGTGAGTGAGTTGCTGAGTGAGTCACTGAGTTAGTGAGCGAAGGAGCAAGCGAGTGAGTGAGTGAGTCACTGAGTGAGAACATGAGTGTGTCATTGAGTGAGTGAGTCTCTGAGTGAAAGAGTCATTAAGTGAGTGAGTCACTGAGAGCGAGTCACTGAGTGAGTCACTAGTGAGTGAGTCACTGTGTGAGTCAATGAGTGTGTGAGTCACTGAGTGAGTGAGTGTCTGAGTGAGTGAGTCACTGAAAGAAAGTTACTGAGTAAGTCACTAGTGAGTCAGTGAATGAGCGAGTAAGTGATTGAGTGAGCAAGTCAGCGAACGAGAGAAAACAAATGAGCAAGTAAGCGAGTGAGTGAGCGAGTGTGTTAGCAAACAAGTGATTGAGCGAACGATTTATCAATCAAGTGAGCAAGTGTGCGATCGAGGAAGTGAGCGAGTGCTTAACAACGTGAATAGAGTGTTTGAGTGGAAAATAAACCAGTCAGGAAGTCAGTCGATTGGTCACTAACTCAGTCAGTCGTTTATCCCATCCCCCTGCCCAGCGGTCCGTCCGTCCGGTAGTTAATCGTGAAATGGAGTGATAGAGTAAGTGATGGATTGCGTTAGAAGAGTAGGAGATTCAGTGAAAAGATATACATATAGATTTGTTGAGAATCAAGTGCAGCTGGACCAAAGTCAACGTCTGGAGAACATCGGTGTTCACATAAAGTAAACTTCCACTTCCTCCATCTAGACACGCGCAGTCACCAGAAAAGTCCCCTCATACTATTGCCATCCTCGGACTTTCAACTATTAGTTTTTCGTGACGTCATTCGGCTGACCTAGGCACGCGCCGCCTCTTACGTCAGAGCCTCGTTCTCGCCCCTCATGTAACACCTCTGTCCCTCTATGGCACGTCAACAATCTGCGCCGGCCGAGCTCTTTCAGAAACTGCCCGTGTCCGGATCGTTCACGCCTGGGGCAAATGTAGCGGTGTTGCTTTCTCCGCTGAGTGCTCTTCACGGTTTTCTGGCTCGGCTTCTCCGTCCCCCTCCCTGTGGGATTCCTCCAGGTGCCAGCACCTCTGCCACTATGTTTGTCGAGAGGGCAGCGGCGGGCTCAGATTTCTTGGCGGTGTGTTGTCGCACGAAGACTTGAGCTGACCAGGCCGAGGGAACTGGAGAACCACGTCAGACCGGAAATGGTTCTTCCAAAAGCGGCGCGTCTTTGACACCCTCTCTAACCTATGTTCTCTTTCTCTGGGCTCGTGTGAATGAGTTAGAAGCTTCACCCAAGACATGGCCTCAACCTTAAGTGCTCTGAGTGGGTGACTGATTGAAAATGTAGTTTGTGTCGTCCAGAGAGTGCAGATGATCGTGAAAATAGGACACGAGTTGGTTTGATGTTCAGTCATGGTGACTACCACCCCACTCTTATTCTTCTTCATCGACTGCCAATTACTGGTTTACAAGATACATATCTTTTAGATCGCAAAAGAGAGAGAAAAGAAAGGGTGCGAACAACATCCCGTGCACGTTCGCGTACCCAATTTCGCAAATTTGCCAATTATTACACTGCTTCAAAAACTCGTTCTCAGCAACTCATGCTCTTGTCTCACTCCGAACTTCTTTGTCGTGACTCATGGCTTGTCGAGGCTCAAGCCTTGAATACTGAAACCTTGCTGGGAATACTCGGTCTGCAACGACGATGCACGTCAAGTGCATGATTTTCACGCAAGGCGAGCACAGAGAAACCTAGCAGTGAATCACGCTCCATCAAGGACTGCTGTGCCCGTGTCACTTCCATATTTGCACAGAAAACCTTTCATCTGCTTTCCAAACCTTCGCCCATGTCCAGACTCTTGCCTTGCGCCCTGGAAAGCTGACCTTTGCTCGCCGATCGCTGCTTTTCCTTGGATAAACAGGGGAAATCCATCCGTACAGACATGATCACCTTCATGCACCTACCTGGGCAGGCAATCTGGCGGTGACTCATGACAATGAAAATGTTTGCGCTCGCGATAGGAAGCGAGGCACGCCGTCATCAAAGAGATCTGGCGGCCATAACTGAAGCCGCTCCTGGCTTATGCCACGTCGAGTGAGGTCCGGGGTTCGCCAGGGTCCACTTGTTGCTTGAAGGAGAGGACGGGCGAGTTCTATGGGTGACAGGTCTGCAATGTCGGACTGGCTGACTCCTGCACGATTTCATGCTACAATTACTGCGCGGGCATTCACAGTCTCGCATGAGGTCGAAGCGTCGAACCCTCAACACGGCGGAGCTTGTTTACCCGCCAGCAAGAGAAATCAGAGAACATTTCATGACTTTCTGAGAAAATTACAAAGTCAAATTGTTACCGAAACAATAAATAAGGAGCAAACACGTGCACATAAATTCACAGCGATTCCTCCACAGTCATTTGTTGTACGCAGACTGTACCCCTGAAGAAGGTTCTTCTCGTGGTAGCCTGAAGGCTTGTCACGTTATTTTATATCTCGCCCAAAGAATAAGTGTCAGCGTAGGAGATTTCACAGGGAAACGTCATTGCACTCTTGCTCGATTACTGACCCGGTCTCCTCGCCTCGTCCTCGCACGGTTTCTTTTGATCGTGGTTTTTCTCCTGCGAATCTTTCTATTTTGTGATGCTCTCCCTTCAGGAAGAAGGACAAGACGTTTACTCTTTGATACACTGGCACTGATTGGTCATGTGGATCTCTGTGTCCCCCAACCGTTCAAAAAGAAAAGAAAAGAGAGAGTCAAATCAATGCGAAATTTCGATTTCCTTGCGTCCTTTTAAGACATTTTATTGTGGGTGAACGTAGGATAAATGCTCAGCATGAGGTATACTGTTGTGGTAGTCTTGGCCGTATTCTTTTTCACACGTTCACATTCTGATTGAAAGCAACTTCCGCTCTTTGATGCAGAGTACAGTTCGACGGAACTTGGTGTAGTGTAAATGCAGTGTAGTGCTTTGCAGTGTAGTTAGCTTTTGGTACAATTCAGTGTCTAGTGCAGTACTTCACAAACACACAAAAAGTATTGGTACACTGCGTGGTGTGGTGTGTATGTAATATGGTATTTAGACCAGAGCAGAACAGTGTACCGAGGTACATCATCAAGTAGCAAAGGCATTCTATATGCTGCCACCTTGTCATCCACCAACATCAACTCTCTATGTACATGTTCGTCTGCAAGAGGTTGGGTTAAAATTCGTCGACCCCAAGTCACATTCTCGCTTTAGGGCTATCACCGGACACTATTGAACACACGAGACAAGAACTACCGTCCCCATTCCGCTTTCTGGTATTCACCTCAACAAAACCCCCCTTTTTATGGTCTGAAGAACTCACGCTTTCGTTGAATCTTACATCCATCCTCTTACGTCTTGTGGATCACAAAAGAGATTAGCCAACTGTTGCGAAGGACGCGAGGCAAAGATGAC
>JAWQFJ010007706.1:0-7500 GCA_034096865.1 Theodoxus fluviatilis
TTAGTTTAGTCTGTAAACTATTTGTTTATCGTGGTTACCTCTCCCTCAGACGACTACGTCGTTCTCTGGGGAGGAACCGTCAACTACTCAAGTCAAGATAAGCAAAAAACGCGACAGTGTGTGTGCGTGTGTGTCTGTGTGTGTGTGTGTGTGTGTGTGTGTGTCTGTGTGTGTGTGTGTCTGTGTGTGTATGTGTGTGTGTCTGTGTGTGTGTGGGTGTGTGCGTGTGTGTGTGCGTGTGTGTCTGTGTGTGTGTGTGTGTGTGTCTGTGTGTGTGTGTGTGTGTGTGAGTGTGTGTGTGTGTGTGTGTGTGTGTGTGTGTGTGTCTGAGTGTGTGTGTGTGTGTGTGTGTGTGTGTGTGTGTGTGTGTGTGTAGCGTACAAAACAACAGACTAGGGCATCGGCTAGAAAATGAATCCGAGACACCAAGTGGTAGTCGACAACGATACCACTCTTGATGGATGTCTTTCCATCTTTCCCCATAACATCAGGCTTGTTCAGGAGTACGAAGCGCTGCATGAGCGCTTCATGTTGGCAAATGAGCGCCCTTTGCCTCTCGTGAACGCCTGCACATTTAGTGCAGCGCTTCACTTGCTAAAGGGAGGTAAATCTTTTGCGCCGCATGTTGTGTTGCTAGACGCTAAGACAGTGTTTACTTTGCCACAGACATCGTTTATGCACGTTTAAATGTATTCTGCATGAATAAAGTCCACTACTGTGTCATCCTTACTTGCCATTACTCACACATACAGAGCGCTTGGGGCAAATATAGCCTGTTCCAGTCCCAATATGATGTTTCTGAGGGTTATTTTACGCATCGACGGCCAGTGCGGGATCGAAGACGCCATTTTGAAAATCGTGTGAATCACCTCGGATGCGTGCTTTTCTGTGATGCGCAGCGCTGCACATCGCTGAGTGAATCACGTCCCAAAATTGCTGTTCAGGAGTGAACACGTGCAGCGCTGTGCAGCGCTTTGCAGCGCTGGGCCTCTTCATAATGATTATGGTATTCTTTACAATTTACAACTCTCCAACCAACCAGTTTCTCCGCCCACCCAAAAAAAACACAAAAAAACAAACAAACAACACACACACCAAAACAATAACAAAAAACAACAACAAACAAAAACAACAACAACAAAACACACACACACAAAGCAAGAAAAACACCTTATGCTGTGAAATTAAGAAATCGCACCCAAGATCTGTTATTAACTTTACTCTCTGCACAGCTGTTCAACACTGGCGATGTTTGATTTTCTTCGAACTCGATCGAGTCAGGCGCGAATTTTGCTACGAAAACAGATTATTTGGCAATAACCTGGACATATAAAAAAGATACAGAGATGTAGAACTGTATAAGAAGCTCATATTTAGGTGTCAGGACATCCTAAATCTACCAGATGAAGTAGCAGAAGGAACAGAAGTTTCGAATCGAGGGAGGTTAGACAGCCGTTAGGACATGTGGGCAGACACAATACCGCTACATCATAACTAGAAACCCGTCTGATTGGCTGTTCAAAGAAGTGTCCGATGGACATGAATAAATAGAACACGTTCCTATTTATCGGCACCACGACAGAACACTGCTCTTGGGTTTGGAGAGCGCGATATTTCGAATAGAAACTGCATAGTTGCCATAAATCTGCCACATTCGAGAATGCCCAAAACAATTTTTGCGACTTGCAAGTGCAATATTTCCAATGGAAACAGCATGGGTCTCCGTGGCCAAGTGGTTAGAGTGCTTGAAGCGTTCGAAGCTGCACGGAGTCTAGAGTTGCATCCTTGAGCAAGTTGCTGTACTCACATTGCTTCTCCCCACACAGGAGTAATACGAGTACTGTGAGGGCTGAGTTGGAGGAATGTGAGAGATAACTTTGGCGCGTTTATCCGCAGCCTGGTTGCATGCTCCCCAGGGAGATGAAACAACGTTGAAGTGATACAAAGAGGTAGCCCGATGACCAAGGGGTAAATTTGTGCGGTTTGAACATCCATCAATGGAAGGGGGGGGGGGGGAGAAGTCGCAATATGTAAATGAGCAACTTTACCTTTTCATTGTCAGAACTCTGTCCATATGAGATGAGGATTTTACGCGCGTTACGAAGCAACATCAAGAGACTGTATTGCCAAACTGAAGATGTCATCAAAGGAAAACTGCTATGTTAGGGGTGTTTTTCATACAATATTCGAGATCATTTTTACAAATACAACAGCTTGCTTAGAAATACTACCACCAAATAAATGAGAGATGTGTGTTGACCATGGACATTGTATTTTTATACACCAACACCCCACACAAGAACGTCTTCTTGATGGTGCACCACTTTCTCATGAGAAGCGCATTCAGGCTGCATGTTCCCACCATTCTCCGACTGACTGAGTTGATCCTCACCCTCAACTCCTTCGCCTTTCAAGATGAGCATTTTGGGCACCTAAGTGGTGTTGCCATGGGCACAAAAATGGGTCCCAGCTTTGCAAGCCTCTTCGTTGGCAATTTAGGGGAGCAGGCACTCGTGCAGTACAGAGGATCGATGACGACGTTCTACAAACGCTACATGGACGACTGCTTAGGGATAGCCACCTGGCCCAAAGAATCCCTCATGGAATTCATCAATTTTATGTCAGGCTTCCTCTCTGCATTGCGGTACACTACAGTGTCTCCAACGGCTCCATCCCCTTCCTGGACATCGCAATCTCTGTCCAGCCTGGTTCCTGCAACCTCACCACCAACCTCCTCTGCAGGAAGACTGACTCCCACTCCCATCACATCTACTCATTCAGCCATCCAGAGGCCTGTAGAAACAACATCCCCTTCTCTCAGTATCTGAGACTCTGTTGCCTCTGCAGTGATGACACATATTTCGAACACCAAACGGACTGCATGACCGACTTCTTCAGGGCCCGTTAGTACCCCCAGAGACTTGTCTGCGAAGCGCTCGAACGAGCACGTGCCATTCCACGCACAGAGACCCTGGCCTCTGGAGACAGTCCCAAGAGGGATAGAGCTGTTGATGTCCTGGCCATCCATCACCACAACCTACCGCGACATTCTCCCGATACATTTCCTCATCAACCAGACTGACCCTGTCCTAGCATAAACTTAATCCTCCTCAAGCCACCCCCGATGGTCTTTCAGCTAGACACCAGCTTGCGAGACCGTCTTGTACTAGCGGTTGACAGCAAGATAGAGCCCCAATCTCCCGGATTCCAGGGTCGTAATTGGCCCCTCAGGAGAGTTTGAGGTCAGGACCAGATTCAGCTGTCAGTCTGAGAGACTGATAAACGTCATCGCCTGTACTCTCTGCTCGATGATATATGTGGATGAGACGTACTGCAGTCTCAACGACCGCTTCAGAGAGCGTCTCCGCTCCATGCATCTAAACTACGGTGATCATGAGGGCTCCCACTTCAACAGCCTACGACACAGCTTCAGCCATGCCAGAACCTCCGCTGTTTGGCAGAAAGGTCCATCCGCCTCTACCGCATGTTGATGGAGTCCACCATCATCACTCGCCTCAAAACTATTGCTTCAACCGGCATCAATACTCGAGAGTGATAGCAATATGACTCAAGCTTCCTCACCGTCTCCCTTCCCTTCCGCCCCTCTGGCCCCGCCGCTTCCCGGCCACCCTTTCCCTTCTCTCTCCTCCTTTTTCCTCCCCAAACTTTCCCCTCACTCCCCTCCCCCTTTCTCGACCCCTTTTCCCCTCACTCCCCTCTCCCTCCCCCCCCCCCTTCCCCCTTCTCATTCCCTTTTCCCCTCCTCTCTTTCCCTCCACCCTTTTTTTCCTCCCACGCCCACTACGTCCTCTCCTTCACTGATCAGTGTTCCCTTCCTTTCCCACTAAACTTCAGTGACTATTGCTCAGGTATCCTCTAGCCCCCCTATCACTACACCTGTTAAAGGCTCTGCGAGCCGAAACGTTGTGGGCTTCTCATCGTCGACCACGACCGGTATCTGATGTAGGCCTACCTACATAAACCTTTCTCTTTCCATGGGAAAATTGGTCACTCAGTCACCTCCCTTTTTGTACACGCAGGACTACACCTGAGGTAGGCATACCTACCTCGACCTTTCTCTTCATATTAATTAAACATTTCCCAATCAACTGACACCAAGACGGTTGCATACTACGTCCCACTTTGAACGCAGTACGTCAAACTTTGAACGTACTACGTCCCACTTTGAACGTACTACGTCACACTTTGAACGTACTACGTCCCACTTTGAACGCACTACGTCACACTTTGAACGTACTACGTCCCACTTTGAACGTACTACGTCACACTTTGAACGTACTACGTCACACTTTGAACGCAGTACGTCACACTTTGAACGTACTACGTCACACTTTGAACGTACTACGTCCCACTTTGAACGCAGTACGTCACACTTTGAATGTAGTACGTCCCACTTTGAACGCAGTACGTCAAACTTTGAACGTACTACGTCCCACTTTGAACGCAGTACGTCAAACTGGTAAAGTACTACATCACTAAATATATGTCGTGTTTCCTTCTCTCGTTAAGTACTAAGAAGAAGCTCGCAAATTAGCTTCAAACACAAAGTTTCACTTGTCCGAAACTAAAAAGATACAAATGTATTCCAACTGAGACGTGCAGTCAGAAAATATTTACATTGCTGTTTTGCTTCTGAAAATAAAAACGTGACACTTTTCTTGTAAGTTGACTTGATATTAATCCTTATGTAGTGTGTGTTGTTGGTGTTTTTTGTTTGAGAGAGCAAGCTACAGAAATAAGGGTAAAAATGAAGACACACGTGTATGCACTGAAAAACATTCTGTAAGCGGGTGGAGCTCGACTTCAATGTATGTAAAACAGATAGCCAACAGTAATGTTTTGAGGCTACGTTGCAAAGTTAAATATGTGGTTCTACTCATAGGTTTGCATGGATGTGTCCTTCGGATGCAGTGTAATTGCAAACTTGTTCACGAAGCTGAGCTCGATACAACAGGACCAAAGTCAGTTCCCTTTTTCTGGTGTGTGAGAATGTGCAGATTGTGTTTGCGAATATTCTGTTTAGGATTTTGTTTCAGGTTTCGGTATATCATAAAATCGCAATAATCAACATCAACACGGGAAGCCCGGCAAAGCATAGCGTACCGTAGATTAGTATAGCATAACATTGCGTAGCATAGAATAGCATAGCATAGCATAGCATAGATAGCATAGCATAGCATAGCATTGCATAGTATCGCATAGCATCGCATTGCGTAGCATAGCATAGCATAGCATAGATAGCATAGCATAGCATAGATAGCATAGCATAGCATAGGGTGTGATATCATTGCATAGCATCGCATAGCATAGCATAGCATAGCATAGAATAGCATAGCATAGCATATGGTGTTATATCATGTCATAGCATCGCATTGCATAGCACAACATAGCACAACGTAGCACAGCATAGCACAGCATAGCATAGCATAACATAACGTAGCATAGCATAGCATAGCATAGCATAGCATAGCATAGCTCAGCCCAGCACAGCACAGCATAGCATAGCATACCATAGCATAAGATAACATAGTATAGCATAGCATAGCATATCATAGCATAGCATAGCATACCATAGCACAGCATAGCATAGCATAGCATAGCATAGCATAGCATAGCATAGCATCACATTGCATAACACAGAATAGCATAGCACAGCATAGATAGCATATCATAGCATAGCGTAGCATAGCACGGCATTTCATGGCATATCATTACGTAAAATGTGCTTAGCATTTAATTTCATCGCACACCATAGCATTGCATTGCATAATATAGCGTACTATAGCATGGCATGAACTGGCATATCATTCTATTTCATAGCACAGCATTGCATAGCTTAGCATTTCATAGCTTAGCATGTCATAGCATAGAACAGCTTAGCACAACATTTCGAACAATAGCACAGCGTAGCAGAGAAATGCATAGATAGCACATCATATCATTGCACGGCGAACCACAGAATAACATAGCATAATATAGCACATCATAGCATAGCATAACATGGTATGGCGTAGTATAGCATAGTACAGTGTATAGTTTAGCGACGAATATTACAGCATAGCACTGCATTTCATAGGATAGTATATCATTGTGTAGCATTACATAGTATTGCATAGCATAGCATAGCACAGCATAGAATAGCATGGCATAGCACTGCAAAGCACCGCACAACATAGCAAAGAAGAGCATTACATAACATAGCAAAGAAGATCATTGCAAAGCATTGCATAGAATAGCATACACTAGCAGAACATAGCATAGCATAGTATCCCATGGCAGAGCATAGCATAACGTAGCATTGCACATCATAGCATGGCGCAGCATGGCATAGCACAGCACAGCACAGCCCAACATAGCACGGTATAGTATAGTACGAAATAGATAGCATAGCTCAGCATAGACTGGCATAGCATGGCGTGGCATAGCATAGATCAGCAAAGCATAGCACAGTACAGATATAGCAAGGCATACATGGCACGGCACATTTGAATTCAGTGTAACATAGTTTAGAATAACTCAGCAGAGCAAAACATAGCACAGCACAGTAAGCACAATATAGTATGCATTGCATAGCGTAGCGAGCATAAAATAGCGTAATATAGCCTAATATAGCGTATCTCTCATAGCATAGCATAGCGTCGCATAACGTAGCATAGCACAGCACAGCAAAGTATAGCACAGAATAGCACAGAATAGCACAGAATAGCATGGTGTAGCATAGCATTGCACAGCACAGCATTGTATAGCGTAGCATTGTATAGGACAGCAAAGCATAACATGACAGCATAGCATAGTATAGCACAGCATAGTTATAACACAGCATAGCATGACAATATGAAATAACTTAATGTTACTAAACAGGGGTAAACTACAGCAGTTCACAACAGTATGCTTAAAAAGTATTTATGTAAGAGAGATATTTCCATGCATGGTTCCATAAACATACAAATAAAAGCAATCTAGACAAATTAGCAGTGGTTTCAAGAACTCATTTTAAAAAGAAAGAAACAGTCAATGAAAATGCCTACTATGCAAAACACACACACACACACACACACACACACACACACACACATACACACACACACACACACACACACACACACAAACCACACACACAACCACACACACACACACACACACATACACACAAACACACACACAAACACACACACACACACACACACATACACACACACACACACACACACACACACACAAAACCACACACACACACACACACACACACACACACACATACACACACACACACACAATACCACACACACACACACACACACAAACACTCACACACACACACACACACACACACACACACACACACACACAAATACACACACACATACGCACACATACACACACATACACACACACACACACACACACACACACAAATACACACAAAAACACACACACACACACACACACACACACGCACACACACACACGCACACAAAC
>JAWQFJ010007706.1:17500-20000 GCA_034096865.1 Theodoxus fluviatilis
AACAATAGTTGGTTCTCTCGACGATTTATCGTTTTCTCACTTCCATTTCTCTCTTTCCATTTCTTTGTCTGTGTCTCACTGAACCTGCCCCTGTAGGTGTCTGTTTCCCTGTTTGTGCATTTTGGGGGGTTCATCTGTGGGAATGCACAGGTGCGATCGTACATACATGTACGTGTGCGCTTGTGTGTATCTGTATGTGCGTGAGTGCGCAAGTATGTGCACAATTGTGTTTGTGGGTGAGTGTAAGTATACTTTATATATATATATATGTGTGTGTGTGTGTATGTATGTGTGTGTGTGTGTGTGTGTGTGCATGCATGTGTGTGTGTGTGTTTGTGTGTGTCTGTGTGTATGTGTGTGTTTGTGTGTATGTGTGTGCATGTGTGTGCATTGGTTCTTGTTTGCGAGCTCACGCGTGCTTGCGCGCACATGCTCGTGCTTGTGTGTGTGTGTATGTGTGTGTATGTGTGTGTGTGTGTGTGTGCGTGTATGCATTAGTTCTTGTTTCCGAGCACATGCACGCACGAGCGTGCGTGTGTGTGTATGTGTGCGCCTGTATGTTTGTGCGGATGTCTACCTTTGGGGAGGGGTTTCTTTTGGAATGCTTGCTGGAGGAAAAGAGAGGAACAAATATATCGACCCTAAACTACCTGCGTGTGTCCAGAAAAATATGCAGACACTCGTGTAAATTTGGACAGAAGCATTATAATGAGACTGGCTGAAATCGCTTTTTGCACGTTTTCAGTAGCTGCAAATCGAAATCCTTTTTACGGACTGGAAATAGAGTTGAGATTGGGATCAGTCTAGTCGTTTCAGTATTCGGCATCTCTACATGTGTAGCTGATCTTTGCACTTGCACTGCTGTTGTAGCGGTGAAGGATAGCAAGCGGACCATGACGATCATTATCCATCAACTCAAGCCAAACCAATAAAATACATTTATATAATTCAATATAATATTGGTCACCATGCTGGACAATGTTCTGTCGATGAAAATGGACGAGGTGAGATGTCACGCTGTCAAGTACTTACAACTGAAAAGCCTCTCTCCTAAGACAGTTCATGGCAGCATTGCACGAATTGTATTAAGGAATGATACTTCTTCCCTATTCGTGTCAAGAACATGGGCAGGAACATGCACAGAATGCACAGGTGAGGAAGTCGCTCATGGCCAGGAAAAAATCCAATTGCACCAGTCCTGAAATCAGTGGATCTTGCCCATAACTGGTTTTGGATAATCCTTGGCTATCTACCCGGCGCCTAGCCAGCCGAGTCAGCATTTCACAAGTTAAAATTTTGAAACATCTCAATGAACGATTTATCCTGACCGTCCAGCATGATGGGTGGTAGCACGTTTGACTCAAGACAAGAAGGTTATGATATGCAATGCGTTTTGACAACGTGCACACTTTCAAACCAGAAATTTCATGCAGAAATGTGTTCTCAATGAAGAGATTTGGGCCCAGCGCTTTAAATAGAGACTAAACAGTCATCAGTTCGATGCCAAGCGTCCCAACAAAAGATGGGCGTTACTTTCAGGACCCCACCTCGAGTTAGGTCGCAGTGGTCATCACAGCTTTGGCCGCATTGACTACCTGCTGGATTCCATTGATCTAACACGTGCGACATCAATGTGGCTTTGTAGGTCAAAGATGGCGTTAACTGACATGTTATGCAAATAATTAACGTTGTTCTTGTCGTTGAGGAGTCATTCGACCTGGGCCTGAGGAACGAAGTCACAGACCTCTTTAGAAGAAATGTTTGCACATGGAAGGGAAGCATCTTTGAAAATACGATACGGTCATTTTCACATAACTAGATCATCCTAGTTGAGCTAAGAAGGCACTAGTTACTTACATAGGCACCAGCAACGGCATCACCACCACTTTTGTCACTATTACTCGTACGGGGCTCTGTGGCCGAGTGGTTAGCGCGCTGGACGTACAGTCGCTTGCGGCCAGTGGGTACGGCGTTCGAAGCTGCGCGGTTCCCAGAGTTGCATCCTTGAGCAAGATGCTTAACTCGCATTGCTTCTCCCCACCCGGGAGTAAAACCGGGTACCTGTGAGGGCAATGTTGGCAAAACGTAGTGCGATTAACCTTTGTATGCGGCCAAGCGCCAGCATCGGGTTGGAATACTCCCCAGGGAGCGGAGTTGGTGCTGGTACCTGACTGTGTGTGTCATAAATGTCTGTCACTATGTTTGTTGTGAGGGACCAGTGAGGATTGATTAAGATGCCCAGTGATCAAGGGGTAAAGTGTAAAGCGGTTTGTGATTATCATCGACATCCATGTCGATGCTTTCATTAGTCAGGTTGCCATGTACTCTACCTTTGTAATCGTTTTTGATCGTGCAAACAGGAATTAACTGCGGAGTTCCTCCTGCGGTGGCGAATGGCGTCTACTCCATCTCAGGCACCTACTACGGGGACAATGTCATCTACATTTGTAATGCGGACTATGAACTGGTGGGGAACTTTTCTACAAGGACCTGCATCATT
>JAWQFJ010007706.1:25000-35000 GCA_034096865.1 Theodoxus fluviatilis
TGTCGTTGGTCTGTCGTTGGTCTGTCGTTGGTCTGTCGTTGGTCTGTCGTTGGTCTGTCGTTGGTCTGTTTGTCTGTCTGTCTGTCTGTCTGTCTGTATGTGTCGGTCTCTCCGTCCGTCCGTCCGTCCGTCCGTCCGTCCGTTCGTCCGTCCGTCTGAGTGAATGTGTGTATTTGGGTGAATGTATGTGATTGTGTGTGTGCGTTTGTGTGTGTGTGTGTGTGTGTGTGTGTGTGTGTGTGTCTTTGTACCTGTATGTCTGTGTGTCTGACTGACTGCCTGCGTTTCTAGCGGCCTGCCTGTCTTTCTCTCGCGGGCTGGCTAATTGTCTTCCTGGCTGACGAGTGAGCGGGTTTGATGGATGGTTGTCGGGCTGGCTGGCAAGTTGTTCGGCTCGTGCTCGTTGATATGTACTTGTGCTCACTGAATATTTGCATTTGAAATTGACGGACAAGGCATGCATGACAAATGAAACGTTTTCTCTCTGACTTGTAGACCAGACGCTGACTGCGATCCGAACGCAATTGCCGCAGCCCACCAACTGCAGTGACACGGCTGGTCTCGGACAATTGGCTTCGACTTTTGTTAAAGTCATTAAGAGCTCTAACTTCAGTTCTTTCTGTCTGGACTGGCCCGACCTTTGCACGATGCATAATGTAGATGTTACTTGTATTGACTGAATGTCCATGTAGGGATACATGTACACGTTTTCAAATAAAGTATATTCACAATATTACAATCGCTACAACATGAAAAATATATTGAGGCAAGAACAACAACTACTAATTCTACTACCACCACTACTACTACTACCACTACTACTACCACTACTACTACTGCTACTACTACTACTACTACTACTACTACTACTACTACTACTACTACTACCAACTACTACTACCGCTACTATTACTTCTACTACTACTACCACTACTATTTTGCCTCTAGTTGATTTTTCTCTTCTTCCACTTCTTTCAATTCCTCTTCTTCTTTATCCTCTTCCTCCTCCTCCTCCACCTCCCCCTCCTCCCCCCCCCCCCTTCCTCCTCCTCCTCCACGTTGTGGCCTTATATAGCCAACAAGGCTTATAGACCCTTAAACTCTATCCATCCATCCATCTTTCCTATACTGCTGCTGCTCCTCCTCCTACTCTTACTACTACTTGTACTGCTACTCGTGGACCATTTCACTACTACTACTACCACTACTACCACTACTACTACTACTACTACTACTACTACTACTACTACTGCTGCTGCTGCTGCTGCTACTACTACTGCTGCTGCTGCTGCTGCTGCTGATACTACTACTGCTGCTGCTGCTGCTACTACTACTACTACTAATACTACTACTACTTTTTTTGCTAATACTACTATTACTATTACTTTCACTGCTGCTACTGCTGCTACTACTGCTTCTGCAGATGGCATCTGAGCTACCGTAATTATTTCCATTCCTGAGCTAACATCAACTGTTTTTGGTACACACACACACACACACACACACACACACACACACACTCACACACACACACACACACACACACACTCACACTCACGCAAACACACACACACACACACGCACACACATGCACACACATATACATACACACGCAAGCACAAGTACACACACACACATACATACACACACAATGAGAAAAAGGCATGCGCACACACATGTATACAAACAAATACACACGCACAAGCATGCACATAGAACCACGAACACACACATACTTGCCCTCGGGGACAGTTTTGCAAGGGCAGGAGGGGGCAGACCTCAAAAGCTTGGGGACCACAGCACTCCAGCTTTTGTGGGAGGCGTCTTGACAGCGCAAGTTGGGTACAGTTACATGCTGCTGCAATATGTCATTTTTATCGGTTAGACCATGTGATAATGTAGCTACTGGTTATTGTTTTACCTACCACGAACATGGTCGTTTCAAGCAGCACGATAGTCTCCATGCACCAATGGTCAGAAGGATTTCCTCACATTCATTCTAGAAACCGCTCTATTCGTATATCTATATTGTGGGTTTTTCCTTTTTAAGAAAAGTTGTGAAAGTTTAATGATTAATTACTGTAATACGAGGGCTTCATATATGTTTTTCTTTTGAATGTGATATTCAAATTAAATACTTTGTTCTATTGATTCATCTTCTGGTCTGCACTCGCATTGCAAAAGTAAATGAGTAAAGTAGCTGTTATTGGGTTTAGAAGCGGCCTGTTTTATATCATTCTCAATACACGAATGTAACAGTAAACAGAAGAGAGGAATGTTAGTTCATGAGGAAATTTGTGTTACAGCTTGATTAAATTATCTTATTTACGTGTACGAGTGTCTTCAAAAGTCTACCATCAAAAGGAATCAGAGGTATGAATGGAAAATGATCCCGAGTCAAAGTAGGCACACTCTACGATAAGTTTCATTTTCTGTCTGAATATGTGTATTTCTTTATTGCTTGTTCTCTAATTTAGATTCTAGCCGTTGCATTTTAGATGCTAGTGTTTATATGTATTAATTTAGATCATTAGTGTTTTCGTTTATCCAGACTTCTAACATATCTAAAAGTGCATCTAAATAAAATTAAAAAATTGATTGGTAAATAAACGTTTTTTGTCACTTGTTGTTTTCCTAGGGACATGTTCGATTCCTCGGCTGTTTTTGCAATGTTTCTAGTCATTGCTGCTGCATTCGAAATATTCTAAACTGGTTATCATGCAAATACTGATATAAAGTTCCACAATGCTGCAATGTGGACAAACTCATCCGGATTAGAAAACACCCCAGAAACTGATTGTATTTTGTCAGCTAAGAGGAAAAGCATAATTCAATGGAAAGAGCTTATGTTGCAACCGGTCATGGTTGACGAATCACTGTGATGGACTTAGTATTAGAATTGTGTCTATGTTTTATCTGCAGCCAATCAATTTATCAAACTATTACATGTAGAATTAGATAAAAAGGGTATATAACCGTTGTCAAAACTGATCCAATCCATTACTCTCTAGAGCTTACATTGACTTTATAGGTAAGCAACATATGGCAGTCAGTGCCTGCACATGAAAATGTATTCACCAAAGCTTTTTCAGCTATTTATTTATTTGACGAGTGCAGTACTCAAAAAAAAATCCAAAGTTGCGTAGTTTTTTCCTCGTAATAATGATTTTTGTTTCGTAAATAATGTGATCCTATAGTAAACTATCACAACCGTCGTTTTTAGGCAGCTGATTAGCTACTTTTGTAACAGTTTTTTCTGATGGAATGTTTTACTATCATCACCAAATAATCACGGTTTTATCCCTCAAAATGTTATTATAAATATTACAGAATGCATGGCAACTTAAAGTAATAATGTGAATGTAATAAGTACTGCTGCTATCTTTTTCTGCACAAAATATTATTTACTATCTTAACTGGCAGTATCTGCAGAGAAAAGACAATGTTTATACTTGTAGTCACGTCGATAATGGCGAGTTTACGAAAAGTGAATATTGATATTAATAGTGTTAATCAATTACATGCATATCACAATTCATTGATGAAATTCTTGTGTCAACACAGCTGTATGTTTCCCCCCAGTGACGACATTGAGGTTGCTGTGCGGACTCATTTCAGTTTAGTATCAAAGACCAGTTCATAACAGAGCAAGTTTGTATTATTTCATTCAAATGCTGATGGTGTTAGTATTTCCTCTGTTCTTTAAGTCTTCATACATTCATACAAATAAAGAGTTTTCAACAGCAGTGTGCTGCGTCACATCTTTAGAATGAATGACTATTTAAAATAGTTTATATATATATATATATATATATATATAATATATATATATATATAATATATATATATATATATATATATATATAATTGTAAGTCATGTAGGCTCACTGTTCGTCGACGTCGCATACCTAGACAATTTGCGACTAGCGAGGTCGGCATTAGATTTCTCTCCTAGAAGCCTCGGAATATGTAGGCTATCAGTTACCAGTTTATGGTGACCTTCCACAGATGCTAGGAGTCAATTGATTTCGCTCTCAGACCAGCTGGCTTTCCAATTTCTGTTCCTTTTCATGTTTTCGCTTTTTCTTCATATCGAGCGTATCTTTGTCGTACTTTATTTTATTTTATTTGTTGCTATTTGTATCTTTTGCAAAATTCTGTCGATACGGGGGTTCTCAAAGCTTGCGTAGGGAAGTCGAATTCCACAAAATCTGGTGGTCGTTTCAAAAAACTGTATTCATGCACTGGTCGATACACAGTGCTGCAATTGGGAATCAGTATCACCATAATAACTTCGCTCTCGAGACTGGATTTCCGAGGACAAAATGGCCGTTATCAGTGCTCTTGCACGTGTCTTCTGTCGCTCCTGCTTGTCTCTTCGTCGCACTCTCTCCTAGAACGCTGTATCTCACGTGTGTACTCTCTGGTGTACAGCTCACTCTATGTGCACAGTCCCGTACAGGACTGATCACTATTTATAAAGGAGTGCTCTTTACACTCACGTGTGTTTTTCTTGCGCTCTCACCTTTTTTCTGTTGTGTTTTCTCTCACGCCGACCCGCTTCACATGCTATTCACATGCTTCTAGAACTTCTCACACCAACCAGAATCTCTTTGACCATGTGGAAGCATCTCGAATGAATTCACGTTGCACTTGAAAAGACGAATTTACCTGATTACGTCTCGTAACTAAGTAACGACAAGATCGAGGAGCATGTCGTAAGAGCTTCGAAAACACCATGGCATTCCAGCACATTCCAGAACCCTCCAAGGATATCTAATTTTTAATTGGTTTATACAAAAAACAAGACGCGAAGATTCCCCCTTGGACTGAAAATGGCGCATACTACTGGCCACTTTAGCCATTCATAATTACGAAAACCCTTGTGAACAGCTCCTGCACGTTAGTTTCTGTGTGACCCAATTCCATTTGTAGCAACGGATAATTTCGGAAAGTATGGCCAGGTTATTTGGACAATGTGTGCGAAGAATCATGCACGCATTGCAACCAAACATTTAAAAGCTTTCTTCCAGTAACCAAATATCGTGCCGTATATTATTTCGGAGGAATTTTATGTATCTTTGTCTCACGCATGAGATGACCTATATAAAAGGATGCAGTGATGGAAATAGTGAAATTTGACACGGGTTTGGAGTGGTTTGTGCGTGGCAGACAAACACCCGTCAGTGAGTTTTCATTGCAAGCGAGTCGTTACTTTTTGTCAACCTCGAAGTAAAGTTACTCATGTCTTACCTAATAGAAATCTACTAAACTTGGGAGAAAATTAAAAGATACATGCGTGTTTGTGTTTCACTCATACGCTGTTTTAATCGCAATGGGATTAAACATGCAATAGTGCGAATTCGACAAAAACTGAATCGATCCCATTGTGAACTATAAGGTGACTACATGACAACTAAAAGTAAAAGTATTAACGCCGCACCTGATAGATATCCACGAATCTTTGTGAAACAAACTAACGAACGAACGAACGAACTATATTATTGTAAAGGTCACTGGCCTATTACAATCAAAACATGTCGCGGATGAATGAAATCAAAATAAAGTCAAGACGTGCCACACGTGAGGGAGAACAACTCGAAGCGCGATCAAGACAATGCACTGCAATTACAGGGCAGGGGAACGTTACATCGCGAAACGCGATTAAAGTCATTTCATGTCCACTCCTCACTTCGTCTCATTTACGTCACCTGAGCGTGGATTCGCCAGCGCTGGTTGTAGGCGCTCGGCAGGCTCGCAGCTCGCTCCCTTGCCTCCCTGTCCGGTTGGTTGGGGCGTTGCAGCTGCAGCAGTTGACAGCAGGTGGTGCACGTCGTCCATCTACTTGCTCATTGAACGTGCTGCTTCGTGCAAAGTTGTTGGAAGTTTGGACACGTCTCTTTGACTGGAAGCCTCAGGGAAAGCACGAGAATTGATTCGAAGTTGCGATGCACAATCTTGGTTAGATGTGACCCAGTTGATGGTCACATTTGGGTCACATGAAACATTGTCAACACAATCCTTCTCTACAGCATCTTCACGACTCAATTTGTCAATTATTGGCTGATAAGCTTTACAGATCATTTAGTCAAGTGAGTTTAGAGAGTTCAAAACCTAGGGGTTCCCCTTTTCATGGCTCGGGACTGCACATTTGTTCGGCCATCACCACGTTTTGGAGTGACACAATTTCGTGACTTTCTGCACGTGCATCTCGAGCAGCCTGGGATCCTCGGGCCTCGGCAATGACGGACTCTAACCGGTGGCAGGGGCGGATCAGTTCTCTTTTTCTTTTTTTTCTTTTTTTTTTTGGGGGGGGGTTTCCAAACTTTTTAAGAGCGGGGGGTGTGTGTGTTAAAGGACTCATCCGAACGTGATATGCAGGGGGGGGTGTGGTTTCAGTGCTCACCCGAAACGTGAAAGCGGGGGGGGGGGGGGAGGTGGGGGGTGGGGGGGGGAAGAAGAACGACCCTTAGTAACAGCGCTTGGAGCTCAGTCGAAACGTGAAAGCGGGGGGGGGGGAGGGGAGGGGGGAGGTTGTCAACTGCCAAAATGTTCCAAATCTGGCGCATTTTCGATGGTGGATTCACTTACCACTTCAGGCAGGACATTTGTTCCTAATATAGAATAAAATTCTCTGTTTTTAATTTTTTTTTCGGGGGGGGCGAGTCAGGAAACCCAGAGAAACCCCACCCCCTCTCGTTCCGCGCCACTTCTCTCGAGGTGGCTGCCACACTTTATCCCTTCTGGTAGTGAGTAGGTGGTGGCAAACAAATATCGGTATTCGCAGGGACATGTTCACCATGGATATCGGTGCGGCCGTGACGGTAAGTCTCCAGTCTTCTTTGGTCTCGTCTCAGCTGAGCAGGTGCCTTTCGTCTCCATGCATTTTCCGCTGGCGGTAGGATAGATGGCTGGCATGCCGTGGGAGCAAATCTCAGTATGACGTCAGTGGCACCTCTTTCTTGACTGCTTTCCATGACTTAAACAATTCCTTGTCCAGATGGGCGGTGAGCACAACTTCCAAAAAAGCTGGCAATCCAGTTACTGGCGCAAGAGCGGCTCGACTACATCTAGTTGCTACAGCGAGTGCGCCGGACGTCGCAAACCGAATAAGAAACATCCATATTTCCTTTGTTGATTTTAAAACCAATGCAGAATTTCGGCTATCTGGTAACTTAAAAGATAGCAGATTTTCACGCTCAGCTTAGTTATTGAATTTTTCTTGCAGCTGGTGCATATTGCTGTTTTTCGTTAGCATACATGCCTTATCTTAATACGTACTTGCAAATAGAGACGGATTTACTGTCGTTCCGGAGCGCGAAGGCATGACTTATCCCACCTCGCTTTTTTATGACCTACTGGAATATAAAAAGGTTCCAAGTGTCCCAGACTGTTTTCTTTCTTTGTAAAGAACACTGATGCTAAATGTATCCGCTGGCTCTGAAAACACAAATGTCCGGCTCATGCAGGCTAAGGAGAAATTTTCTCCTGCCGCTTGCGGACGAGGTACTTTTCTACGAAATCCTTCCCTGGTTTACACGATTCAGCTAAACAACCTTACTTTAAAAGAATGGGGCAAAGGAGATTATGCAGCAATTATACACGAAGGATAAGGTGTGGTTTTATTTCCATACAAAATTATTTGAGTAAGGCGAAAAGTGAATCAATGACAAAACTATAATTGAGGCATTTAATACCAGTTTCAAAAAGTTACCCTGTCTACAGTTTTGTCGATGACTGTTTTTATCAATGACCTGCCCACTAAGGATTTACAAAGGTGTTACATATTCGCGTGCACCACCTAAGGTTTAAAAGACTCCATACTCACTAGTTAAAGGACCAGTTTTGACTAGTATGCTACGGGTGATGTCAAAATGATACAAATATGTTTTAATACTGTGGTCACTTCTCCCTTGTTTAATCGAATATCACACCAGACACATACCCAATAGCAACGCTCTGCGCACTCACGCCCAAACCCACACGTTCTAAACCGGCGTGTCTGTGGGTTTTTGTTTGTCCCAGTTTGGCAGTTTTCTGCTGTTGCCTCTTGTCTGGTCGCGTTGTTGGATATCATGTCTGGGCAACGGCGAAGGTGAATGCAAGTCGAGTTTCGATTGCTGCCTACATGTTCCTGCCTGCCTGACATCAAGAAGTGAATCTGGACCCGTGTGTCTTGGCCCTCGTTTTCTCCCTGTTCCTCACCGCCACGTGTCCCCTGGGTCAGGAAAAGCTGATGTTTTTGTCGTATTCATCTCATTCTTTCATAGCCTAGCTATTACTATTCTGCAGTCTTGTACGAACAGTGTCACGCACAGGTTTCCAAGCATCCAGCCTCGAAGTAAACACCCACACACCGACACAAATACAAATACACACATTAACACACCCAGACACACGAACACACACACACACACACACACACACACTCACACTCACACATAAACATACCCAAGGACACACCGACGCATGGACACAAACACACATGCACACACACACACGATCACACACACAAACACATGAACACACACCCCCCCCCCACACACACACACACACACACCCACACACACACACACACACACACACACACACACGCACACACACAGTCATTACGCACACTGTCAAACGAGATGCAATGATTGCAGTCACGCCATTCCCATTTCCTCCATAGCCAGACGATCCGGTCGTTCAAACCTTTCAATGCTGCCTAAAGGCCGCACACGTGCAGCATGGAGTCCCTCACAGTGCACCGTCTGAGCAAAGACCGCCGTCAAAAGAGCGAATTGAGAGCGTCACAAACAACCATTGAATGACAGGGACGTAGCGGAGAGCTTGCTCGCACGAATACATCAATCATCAGTTAAATTGGAAAACTTCGGTCGTTTTTTGAATGGTGTCTTCATCATTGATTTGCTTCTATAGCGTTTCGCGCTATTGAAGTGCAAAACCTTAAGGAACAGCCGCGCAAATGCTGACGGAGTCGAACCACAAGAGACTTTCTTCAGCAGAAACGCGCCTTTCTCGGATCCAACACAAGCTGTATAGAGAGGTCGTGCTTCACTGGAGGACACTTCAGCCAATGGCAGAGACGCCTACATCCGGGTCGGTGCTATCCTCCAACGTGACGTCAGACTCTGCACCCAGGCCTGGCCTGACGTCCCGCCTGGTGATTGGCCAGTATGGTGTGGAGCCACTCTGGTCAGGTAGAGGGTAAGCGTCCTTAGAGACGCTATTGTACCCATGTGTTGTGGCATCCTGGTACTCTGGCACTCTTCGGTATCGAGTGCCTACAGGACCTTGGCAATTGGGCACGCACTGTCCACGTGTGTCACGCGTGCTGCCATGACAAAAGTCGAACCCGTGGCGTACTGAGTGACGTGGAACGTCAAAGAAAGGCAGGACGGGCTCGGTCCTCGAAATGAAGACGGCAGGATGAGGAGACGCAATCTTCTAGTAGTGACGTTGTCCCCTAGTTAGCAAAGGTGTCGTTTTGTGTTTTCCATTCAGAACACAGCGGACATGGCTCGAACCTATGCAGACACACGCTTACATGGAAACGTGGTGACCTTTGTATGACCCACCAATGCGAAACCAGCCCTCCCTGTCTCAAGGCACTTTTTGAGGCTGCATGCAGCCATGCATTGTGGGTAACTGTAGGGGTCACTTACATGTTCTCGGCAAAGCCTCTATCACAATGCACCAAAATGTACGTGTCCTCAAATAATCTGTCTGCATAATACGTTTAAATGCACGAATATCAACGTTTCGTACAATTTCTTTTGCAATGGGCCACAAATAGACAGGCTATTTTTTCGAGAGAAAAGAATCTCTCTTCAAGATAAATGTCTTCAAGTGCGCAGAATTTGTATTATTTCTCGTTCAGCAGTAGTCAAATCAATGTCATTAGAATAAACTACAGATTTAAAGAAAGCGTTCTGTCTTGAGATTATATAAAAACCCGTAAGGACTGGTTTTGTGGTAGTGGTCGCATATAGGACAT
>JAWQFJ010007706.1:50000-55000 GCA_034096865.1 Theodoxus fluviatilis
ATTCCCGTTGACTCTGTTGAATTCCACCCAGATTCAAAGACCGAAGCTCTCCTGGTTGGCGGTAGAGGCGAATTCGATCAGGGCCTGAAACTAACCATAGGCCAGAGTGAGATAGAATTCTCAAAGTCTGTTAGAAACTTAGGAACAGATTCGATGATGATCTTTCTATGAGAGTTCATGTGAACAAAGTTTGCCAGTTAGCTTACTACGAGTTAAGGAAAATTAGCACTATTCGTCACTATATTTCACAACAGGCCACTCAAACCCTTGTCACTTCCCTTGTTCTGTCCCGTCTTGATTATGGAAATTCTCTTCTTGCCGGCATTCCTGACACTCTGCTAAACAAACTGCAAAAAGTCGAAAACACTGCGGTTAGATTAGTTTTTAGATGTCCCAAGAGAACTCCCACATCCAAACTCATTCGTGCACTGCATTGACTCCCCGTCGCTCAGAGGATAGAGTATAAGCTAGCCACTATGTGTTTCAACTTCTTCAATCAAACTGCACTCCACGCACTCAAAGAAATTCTCACTGTCTACACCCCCGCTAGAAATAGCCGTTCAGCTGCAGACACCAAAACGTTAAATGTCCCCCGTCGCAAAAAGAAAACCCAAGGACAGCGAGCTTTTTCTTACAGCGGCCCTGTAACGTGGAATAGCCTACCTTTCCATGTCCGTCACTCTGATTCCATGTCCCAGTTCAAAACTTCCCTCAAGACACACCTGTTCCGGTCAGTCTTTCCTGACGAGCAGTGAAGTGCTTCACAAGGCGCCTCTTTTATATTTCGTGTTTTGTTTATTACCTGCTAATTAATTAATTGTATTCTATTTAATTTTTTCTTTTATTTCAACTGTTCATTGTGCGAGAGTTGGAATGCTTTGTATGAGTGTGAACTTTTCAATGTAAACGCCATGAGCTTGCCTATTAGGGAAGGTATGTGCGTACAAATAGTCTGTATTATTATGATTATTAGTGACGTTGTCCCCTAGTTAGCAAAGATGTCGTTTTGTGTTTTCCATTAGGAACAAATGCTGTGGAAATGGCTGGAATCTATGCAGACACACGTTTACACGGAAACGTGGTGACCTTTGTGTGACCCACCAATGCGAAACCTGTCTCAAGGCACTTTTTGAGGCTGCATGCAGCCATGCATTGTGGGTAACTGTAGGGGTCACTTACATGTTCTCGGCAAAGCCTCTATCACAATGCACCAAAATGTACGTGTCCTCAAATAATCTGTCTGCATAATACGTTTAAATGCACGAATATCAACGTTTCGTACACATTTTGCAATGGGCCACAAATGGACAGGCTATTTTCTCGAGAGAAAAGAATCTTTCTTCAAGATAAATATCTTCAAATGAGCAGAATTTGTATTATTTCTCGTCCAGCAGTAGTCAAATCAATTTCATTAGAATAAACTACAAGATTTAAAGAAAGCGTTCTGTCTTCAGATTATATAAACACACGTAAGGACTGGTTTTGTGGTAGTGGTCGCATATAGACACACACGCGCACGAGCTCATGGACACCCACACTCACAGAACCTCAAGCGCGCGCGTAAACACACTAGCATGCACACGAATTCACACACACACGAACATATACACATACACACATAAATATACACGGAAACAGATATACACAAATGCGAACACATCCACACATATCCACACACACACGCGTACACACACGTACAAACACGCACACACACGCATACACGCACACACACCCTACACTCACACACACATACACATACGCACACTTGCACGCATGCAAAAACAAACAAAAAACGAACAAACGAACAAACAAACACACACACACACACACACACACACACTAACAGACTCACACACAAGCACACACGTATATACACTCACACATACTCACACACACACACACACACACACTAACACGCACACACACACACACACACAAACGCACACCACACCACACACACGCACACACACATACACACCACAGCACACACACACTCACAGCACAACACACACACACACAACACACACGCACACAACACACATCACACACACATACACACACACACACACACATACTCACACACCACACAAAAACACTCACACACACACACACACACACACACACACACACACACACACACACACTCACACTCGCACGAGCACACACACAAAACAACAACAAAAAACACTCCAAGACAAACACACACATTATGAGACATACACACCCACAAACGCACATACACACACAACCATACTTTTTTGGGGTGGGAATGGTGGGTTGTTGCCCCCGGTATGTACCATGAAGTATATTTTGAGAATGAACACATGCTTTTTAAACAAACAGGTTGAAGCAAGACTATAACGCTGGCCGGCGCAACCTGGACCAGTACTGGGATGCCATCTCATACCTGAATTGGCATTAGTCAGGTAAGGCTGCTACTTATTGCGCCAGAAATAAAGATGGTCTCAGCTGAAAAAGTATATGGTTATAACATAAAAAATTGACCCACCATATACCTTGGTTCCTGTTCGCAAACATCAGCAAAGGAGTCTATCAGTATGACGTAACGGGAGGACCAGCAAGTCTTTTCACCAACTGACAGTAAAATTGAAGTCTGTTACATGCCTCATCTGCGACGCCGCGCGAGCAAAACAAAAAAAGTCAGTATTTGAAGAACCTTACTGGTTGATCACCTAAACAGGCAATAAAAGCAGTTTGACAACACTGTCTGGTGACCGGCAATTTGCATAATGCAAACAGGTGTCAGGGGTCCTGTTTGGGTAGGAGGTTTTGGTAGTAGTAAAGAAGAAAGTACTATAAGGGAGTAAAAGGGATACACGCTGAATAACTTTTTAATTAGGTCTACATTTCAAATTCACTTTTTGTTCTTATACCCATACAAAAATATGCCCACAAATCAGCAAAACCGAAAAAGGACTGTACACTTTGAATTGCAAAACCGCTATAGCTTCGCACATGTTGTCATGAACATAGATTCTGATCAAAGACCAGAAGAGAAGAGCTGGCGTCAGAGAAATTGTATTCAGGGAATGATCTTGGGAGAATGTTCTTAATTTTCTTGATGCTTTTTTTCTGAAAGTATTTATATCTTGAAATACACGATTTCTTTGTTGGTATTTATTGTTTCTGTTTCTGAACTTTCCGCAAAATCCATCTCTTTTTCTGCATATTTCCTATTCTTTTCTGGTAAAAGCACTTCTCTTTTCTGTTGAGTGTTTTCTGCCAAAACCATCTTCTTTCTGGTAAAACAATCTATTTTCCTGGTGAAAAAAAAATATTTGTCGTCAGGTAACTCGCGTCATGATGTCAGACCATTGTGTTAAAACTTTTGCACTCTGCATCGCAGACCGTAACACCAAGTTTTCACCTACTTCATTCAACGAATACATCGTTTCTTTGTGACCAAAGTTACGTGACCTTCACAAAACATTGAAAGGGAACGCCTGTGAATGTCTTGCCATCTTGCTACTTGTTTCGTATGACCCAGCAATTATAATGTAAAAAAAAAATTTGATAAGTAAGAAAGCATGAAGGATAACGCATGTCGCTCTCACACCGCCATCACCAACCCCCGCCCACACCCCTCCCCCATCCCCTTACTCGTATAATAACAAATACTGCGAGTGACTTCACTGTGTGTTTCTTTCAGGGTTCAGGTTACTGGTGACAACAAGTCCAAACACAGTTGGTGACAGTAACGGCAGTAACTGGTGACGCCGGATACTTTCAATTGTTGATTTGTTTTCTCGTTTCCAAGTGCTTGTGTGAATGGAGATGAATGAATGGATAATTTCAAGTGTTGATTAATGATTTCTTTTTGACATCTAATAGCTTGTGTGAATGGAGATGAATGAATGGATAATTTCAAGTGTTGATTAATAATTTGTTTTTGACATATAATAGCTTGTCTTAAAGAAGATGAATGAATGGATAATTTCAAGTGTTGATTAATGATTTGTTTTTGACATATAATAGCTTGTCTTAATGGATATGAATGAATGGATAATTTCAAGTGTTGATTAATAATTTGTTTTTGACATCTAATAGCTTGTCTTCATGGAGATGATAATTTCAAGTGTTGATTAATGATTTGTTTTTGATATCTAAATGCTTGTGTTAATGAGGATAAAAGATTGGATAGTTTCATGTGTTCGTTTGTTTTTTGTTTCCAAATATATTGATTAGACTACATGCGTAAATTTTGTGCCATACAGTTATTGCGTCTTTCCTTCCTTTCAATGTAATTAAATTATAGTGTGATTGTCTGTTGGTGACATTCAAATTCCAGTGCCATCTTTCTGTCTTCATATCCAACTGACAGAGAAAGAGCACTATAGAGTGGTCAAATGTAACAATGGACCGATGATTGAAGGTGCATCTCTTTTAGTGGACACTACATAATTCACAGTGCCTCGAGAATCTTTTGGCATTGTCCACCTAACATTTATTAGTACATTAAATGTACCCGAGTAATGTGGCACAGAGAGGAGAGAGAGAAGAGAGAGAGAGAGAGAGACAGAGAGAAACGAGAGAGAGAGGGTAGGGGCGGGAGGGAGGGAGAGAGAGGCGAGGAGAGGGAGGGAGGGAATGGAATGGAAGGGATGGCGGGAGCGGAGGACAGGGAGGGAAGGGAGGGAGGGGCGGGAGGGGTAGACAAGAGAGAGAGAGAGAGGAGAGAGAGGAGAGAGACAGCGAGAGAGGAGAGAGAGAGAGAGACGAGAGGAGATCAAGACAGACAACAGACAGACACATGCAGACGGGCTCACAGACTGGCAGACGGTCCCAAACATACAGACGGACTCCAACAAGTGAACAGACAAAACAAAGATGATTTTTTCAAAAATTTCCATAACAAAACAACAAACAGTAACGAAACGTGTTATGGTTGTTTATGGCGTTTTAGGACAAAGAATTCAAAATGGCCGTAAGAACTTTTGCCCCCCAACAAATCCTCGCATAGCGGCCCCCGCAATCGCGGG